>VYZM01015986.1:206358-256411 GCA_013398915.1 Dromas ardeola
TTTTTTTTTTTTTTTCTGACGAGGGTTTAAGCCCCGATCCCAAAGCACGAGGTGATGCGTCCACCCTTGGGAAGCGCACCCCAGTGTCGGAGTCACCGGCCCCGTGCAAGACCCCGGCTGCTAAAGGAGACACAGCGGGAGCTCGGCGGCGGAGGCCGGTCCCGAGGCGACGCGAGCCCGGCGGCGGGCGGGGAAGGTGGGTGCCGCGGCGGCAGAGCCCGCTCCAGCGCGGCCGGGGCTCCGGCTCCGCGGCTTGGCGGCAGCCCCGCCTGACCTTCCAGGTTGGGCTGGCAGCAGATCAGAGAGCAGCCGCCAACAGACCGCAGCCTGCCGCTCCTCGCCCCCTTCCTCCTCCTCCCCCCGCCCCTTCTCCTCCAGCTCGTTTTTAAAACCGCTGCACTTTGTTGAGGAGCAAACGAGTGCGAGCAGGCTGGGGCCTGAGCGCAGAGGCTGCTTTTTTCGCCGGGTGTTCACCTCCTTCCCCTCAGCCCAAGATGGCGGCGGGGCCCGCGGCGCACCTGGGGCCGGCGGCCCCACTGCCCGCCTCTGGCGGATAATGACAGCTAAAACGGCTTTGAAAAAGATCCTGCGCGCTGCTCGGTAATCGGGACAGCTCAAAATAACAAGGCTGCGTAAGTCCCACTTAAAATAATGCCAGTCTGTAACAGGCATGTGACTTTGTTCATTTTGGGCTATTCAGCATTTGAAGACTGCCCCTACATCATTTTACTAAGCAAAGTGGCCCAAACCTAGATCAAAAATAAAGACACGTGTTGGATAAAGGGAGAGAAAAAAAGAAGGCTGTACTGCTACGTGCTTTACCTTCACACTACCCACGGCAAACAAACGGGCATTTCCTCCATTCCGTTCCCATGCAACCGACAGAAATCAGTGAAGGTGCCAGGCCTATCCCTTTCTGAGATTATTTGTCCTCTGTGGTTTAAAACAAATTACTATCACTACATAGCAGTATCCTTCCTGTTTTGTAAAGAGTAATCAAAAACAAAACAAAACAAAGGGTAACTGCAGTTCTAATCGTTTACATCACAGAATGGTTCAGGTTGGAAGGGACCTCAAAGCCCACCCAGTGCCACCCCCTGCCCTAGGCAGGGACACCTCCCCCCAGCCCAGGCTGCTCCAAGCCCCGTCCAACCTGGCCTTGAACCCCTCCAGGGATGGGGCAGCCACAGCTTCTCTGGGCAGCCTGGGCCAGGGGCTCACCCCCCTCACAGCCAAGAATTCCTTCCTGAGATCTCATCTAGATCTCCCCTGTTTCAGTTTAAAATTGTTAACCCTCATCCTATCACTATGATCAAATGGTCATCATCAAATGATCATATCGCTATCAAATGATCAATTCTTTGATCATAACGACAACAACCTCCCCGTCCTTGCATCCAAGAGTCTGAGAAGCCTGTGCTGCTACAGAGCAACGGACTCGGACCTGCTCACTTTGCACAGCCGCTGCAAGCACTGCCACCATCACTTTTCCTTCTGTCAAGGCTCCCATATCCTGACTGGGGCTCCTGGGAAGTTACACATGTTCTGCGTGCATCAGCAGCTCACTAAAAGCCTGACATGCAGAAACATAGGCCTCAATTCTGCAAAAACACTGATGCAGAGAGAGTACTAAGCATGCTTTTGTCCTAGAAACAATCGGCAATTTAAAAATTCTTTTGTCCTTAAGTACAAACATAATAAACCACAAAATATAGATTAGATATAAGTAGGTCTTTATAGGATAGAAACAAGTAATCTGGCATCTTATTTGACAAGCACAACCTGAACTCACTGTCTGAAATTGGACAGTGGCACGGCGGTATGTTTTTTTACAGGGGGCAACTGACTCTTACTGGCATTTCCCCCTTGTGTTGTATGTAATAATGATGGTGTAAAAAAAGTAACCACGGTTTGCACTTGCAACCTAGACACAGTAGCGTAAGTGCTGTGGTTGGGAACTGCCTTTCTTAAAAAAAAAAAACAAAAACAAACCAAACAAAAACAACACCCCAAAACACAACAAAACAAAAAACAAAACTCTTCAAACTATTTCTGGTAGAACACTGCTGGTCAGCAAGGGAGACCTAACAAAAAGTCTGGGAGCATACAGCTGAAAAAGAGAGGAATCTCCTCAGTTTCTTCTATCATTTTTAGAAATGAAGTTCCAAATGTGGGAATTTGTTAGAAAACCAAGAAGTCCTCCTGTATGCATCTCTTGTCATCGTCATACATGGTAATCCCTGCAATATGAAGAAAGTTCATGCTGTTCATGTGGCAGCCCTCTTTTCCTACATGAGCTCTAACCAGCTCCCTGACTGGTGTGTCCCCAGATGAGGAAAGTGTAAGACAATCACAGCCTGCATTTCATTTTGCTCATTGCATGAACTCAAGAGATAGCTCTGATTAAGTTAAGTTTCCTTTTCCATACATTAGCTCTGCCTTTAGGCCCCGTCAATACTGATTACAACGCAGTGGGAAGACCCTCACAAGTCTGGACACTTACAGAAGGAGGGAAAAAAATCTCCAGTTCTGGTTTTCAGATCTTCTGAGAAGTGGTAACTTTTGCAAATTCCTTTCACAGACCGGTTTCAGAGTGCCCCAATAAACGCAGCTACAATATATTGCCAGAAGCACAGGGGCCACAGAGAAGACAGAGCAACAACAAGCATTTTTTGGTGGATGTCAATAACTGACTGGCCATGCAGAAGCAGACTACGCTGCACAATTAGAGGGGAAGAATAAATCTTGAGAATTGCTGAAAGCGCAAAGAAACAGGAAGAGGTCCATTTACAGCATGATAGCATCATGGAGTGGTGATAACAGGCAGAGCAAACCACCTGATGAGGAATAATATTTGTATTTAAAATTTATCCTAGCAATCTGGAGTAACAAAAGCAGTAAACGAAGTGCAGAGAACCTCAGTCCGTAACTGCACCGAACATTTTGCAGCAATGTATTGCAACTATCACAGCAGCAAATGCTAGAAGCTGTATTCCAGTATCCATTCTAACCTTTTCCTGCGTATTGATTTTACTTATATACAGATTCAGACTCCATTTGAACTAATGTTTTTGTGCATTGGTTTCAAGTTCTGTGATTTTTTACCCCCTGAAAGTACATGCAAAATCAGCTTAACTCAGAACTGCATATAAATCCCTATTCTTGTTGGTAACAGAACTAAGAGTAGCTACCAGGTATTTTTTTTTAATATTAGTGCCATTTAAAATTAGTATTTCAAGTCTTCACAGCAATTTCTATTGGATATTTTCTTCTTTGTCTCTGATATAGTAGTTCAAAGAAGTGGTTCAAAGACATTTCAATTAATCATAAACCAGGCATGGAATAATCAAGCAAGTTGGTAGCAGTTCCCCTTAGCAAGTCAAAAAACCCCCAAGCTTTAAAAAAAAAAAAAAAATCTAGTGTCTTGTGCATTAATGATACCACAAAACTAAACATAACAGTATGAATAGGCTGAAAATAAAAAGGACATGAAAGACACGTGTCGAGGGGTTCTATTTAAACCTATTAGACCTCATATTGCAGCATGTCCAGAGGAATAAAAATCATCGCCTTGGCAATCTCACAGTCCTTGTTCAATCTACAGATTGGATCAAAACAAGCAGACCAGAATAAAATGCAAGAAAGCAACGAATGATTCTGCCCTAAATGCACCAAGTCCAGGAACTGAATCTTAGGATGAAATAGTACCATCAAAGGGTGGGCAAAAGGTATCCCTGGTGCAGAGGAAGGAATATGTATCCTGAAACATACCTACTTGTTATGAACTCACTGTTCATAACCATTGCTAAGAAGATGCACATTACTGTCTCAGATTAAAATGTGGAATAATTTACTAGACCCTGTAATCTAGAGAGGATGAGAGGAAACACATATCACAGAAGTGCGAGGAAAGTACCTCTTCACATCTCCAGGCCTGAGGAAGTTTTAGTTATTACCTCCAAGAACACCAGAAAGATTTGAAGAGCTCTGCACTCCTTTCCTGTGGGCCAGACTAATACAGTGAGGAAGCAACAACTTCCTTGATGAGACAAACTTTCAACCCAAGGGACCAGATGATTATTAAGCAGGTGCACTGCTTCCTCTCATTCAGTCACAGCAGGTAGGGCAGCAACAATGAGAACAGTCAGAAGGTCAGCCACTTGCTGACACCTAGAAGGATCTTACACGCTTGCAGATACAAACATTGCGAGCATCTCCTCCTCGGCTTTCTAGTATGGCCTCATTCCAATTAATACGTCCATTATTATACAAGAGTGGAGAAACCAACATAAGAAGAAAAGCTGCTTAACAAGGCCCTGTTCAAGAGAAAAACCATACCAACAACATTAGCCTTTATTCGTTACATTTACTTCTTTGCCAGAGTTAGAATTCCCTCACAATATACAGCTGTATTTATACATGAGGACATGACACTCACTTAATGGGTTGCAGGGAGTGAATAAATTACAGATGAGAGAAGGACTGAGGCTTAGAACCGTAGGTGGGGAAACCAAAGTTCATTAATCTCTTTTAGCTCTGCCATTTACATCAACATAGTAATGCATTACACATTTATTAAGATAGTAACTCAGTACCTTCTGTTGAAAATGGCTATTGGTAGAGACAGATTACTACATTACTATTTATAAATACACTATCTTTTTTTTTTTAAGTTAACATCCTAGATAAAACTGATGGATTAGAGGGAGAAAAAGATGCTTTAAAAGTATTGGCTGCCTGTGTAAACCCACAGATATATCCTGCTGTTCTAACACTATCTTCTCAAAACTGCTCTGACATCAAGAACTACGTATCTGTCTTCCTGGATTATCCTCCCGGATTAGTTGGATTGTTCATCCAACTCTAGGAATTCTCTTTTCTTGGAACTCAGTGCACTGTGAATAACAAATATTAATTATAAATATGGTGTGTGGTACATGACGGAGTTGATTTATTCTCCAAATTAAAAAAAAATTATAAAGATGGGGAGGGGGGGATTGGGCAATGGTTTAGGTAGTAACCAGTACAGATGTCCGTAAACTGCTTTTAGCAAACTATCCCAACTCTATTCCATCAGGTGCCAGCATGTACTATTAGCTGGTCCTCCAAAATGAACACCACAGGGGGCAGAAGAGTAAGGATACAGTATGCAGAAGACAGTCCTATGGATCCCAAAAGCAAAACACTGCTTCCAGTCAGAACTGAGGGAAACGGCACAGCTCTAACAGGTGTAACTATGGCTTCTTCCTCTTCCCTTTCCTTTTTTCCTTTTTTTCAATATATCCCATGCTTTTGGGGGCAGAAAATAAGATAATTGGGTTGCTCTAACTCTGTGCAGAGATTGTTGAAGAGAGAAGTCAAGAAAATTGGTTTATACATCCTTATTTAGCTGAGAACTGAGCCAGCCTGACCAAACTTGTGTTCCCTCTGTCAGTTTGTGAGGTTCCCCCCTCAGTTTCTCTATAAACTAAAAATCATTGAACTTGAGGCACATTTTCTGTTTATCCCAGCCCATCAGATCCAATATTCCATGTCAGAACTCTCCACACTGTGGAGTTAGTGGTCATTAATCTGCCAAAAGAGTGGGATTGTGCAAGTGGCATGAAGTGGAATCTTTTTTATAGCCAATTCTTTCATCAGCTGTCTTTGGTCCTTTGAAATAAGCGGTCAGTCTCTCACACAGCATATTGGTAACCTGTAAGCAACACTCAGTAGCAAGGACCTTGCATACTCTGTGACTGCAAGGAACATGATTTGCAATGAAAAGTTCCAGTGTCTTGCCTTATTGCTCTGGAAAGGCAGGTGAAGGATTTCAACAGTCTTGACTGCTAGAGAATACAGGTGAAGGGATGAGGTTTCCATCTGCAGTATTTCACCAAAATAAATCATGAATATAGCAATTCAGTGGTCATGGTCTTCTTTGGGCAGATTCAAAAGTAGCAAAATCTGTTCTGAGAATTTTTAGCGCACACAAACCAACGGATCTGCACCTGTTTTCTCCATATCAAGATCAAGTGAGACCACAAAGATGTAGACAATATTACCAGAGAGCTATAATACAAAAAATGGAGTACCAGGTTCTAGAACATCAGTTTTTCTAGCTGCCTTCTGCAGACTTGTCCTCATTTGATTTTGTTCTATTAGCAGAGTACAACTTTATCGGGGCTTAACTTCTGCAGAGACTCTTGAGCTTTAAGGAGTGTTCAGTTAAGTATGGACAAACCCAGGAAGATGAGATAGATGAGAAAGAGATCACTGGTTCTTACATAAAATGCACGATGAATCTGCAGTCTGGAGAAGCAGATGTTGCCACCGCCTGTTTGCCATTTCAGTCAGCTGAATGGCGTTCCAACCCTGATGCTCTCAAAGCTCTTAACTTCTTCAGAAGAGAGAGATTACCTTAAAGAACTCTGCTAAACTGAGCCGTGGGCAAGAACTGCACCCCCATTCTATGGATGGCAGCATTAGTTTTTCAATGTGACAGAAATGGCATCACATGAAGGTGGGCAATAAAAATCCAAACCAGTTTTTTGGTATGATTGTGACTTCTGCTTGGGATAAAGGTTCTTTCTTCAGGACCAAGACACATATGGATTTCAGAAAGTTCTTTCCGCCTTGATTCCATATCACAGCACAGAAGGCTTTACAGCACGATACTTACTACCGCAAAGAGAAAGTACTCTTCACTGGAATACTTTAGATGCTGCTCCCCATAACCGGGCACAAAAGAGACATCCCATTGAGGAGGAGGGAAAAAAGCCACAAAACAAAACAGCTCAGCAAAATCTGTCAGTTTGTTTAACACCACCACTACACTGGCTGCTGAAACGTCAACTACAGTGGATATTACTATTCAGATGATTTTGAAAATACATCTGGAACACTATCTGCCAAAGTAAGCAAGGATGTGTGTCCCCTATTTGTTTTCTATTGAAATTTGACTCTCCATAATATATTCAGTTAGCAGCAGCTACTGTTGGGAAGAGAAAATATAATGTTATCTCATTAGCAAAATAAACCCAACTTTTGCAAAAGCATGGAACATCAGCCACAGGCAAAGCCACCCCAGCGACTCAGTCTGCTGCACTCTGCTTACCGTTGGGAATCTTGCACAAACCCCACAGCGTTGTGTCAAACACACCTTTTCATTACAACTGTCAAACCGCAAAGCCTCTTTTTCTCTCAGAGCTAGAGAGAATACAGACAACAACATCCGAACAATACAGGCATCCCCCGCCCCTCTCCCACACTGCTATCGGGCTCAAGCACCAAAATTACCTTGCCCCTTGAACCACCGCTGGAGGTAGGAAGCCAGGCCACAGGCCAATTCCGCAGGGCAGAGGAGGAAGGAGAAAAGGACACCATCTACTTTGCAAACAGCAGAAGTTACAAATTAACCCACTGATGCCTCGGCCTTGTTAATGTACAATTCCCGAGTAATTCCAGAAAATAAGTTAAGCCAAGCATAAGCAGGATGCTGTTTCAAACCTTTTTGGAGACAACGAAAAAGGAACTTTCAGACTTCTGTCCGAAAGCCAAGGCAGAATATCACAACAAGATAGTCACATCCCTGACTATCACACCAGCATAAAGCCCCGTCCTGACTGGAGTACCGAACTCAACTTCGCTGGCGCTTTGGGATGTTTTATACATGTGTCCTATAGATACTGCATTATATGGCATTATGACAGTTGCTTTATCAATTAAGTAGTATAGAAAGTGCAAAGCAGTATTTTTAAATTTAAAAATTTAATCACAATTAGAAGCCAATGTACTTCGCTGTAAAAAATTTTTAAAACTTAAGAAAATATGTACTTCTACTTTAAAAAGAATATCACCTCGTGCAGAACATAATCACATGAACAATATATACCAATGTGATCCATACCACTCAGTACTGAGAGGCTCTCAGGTAGTTAAAATAAAGAAGAAAAAAAAAATACGAGTATCTCGCTTTTCTGGAGTGAGAGAGAAACACTGATCAGTCCTGAGACTAGACCAAGTAAAAACAACATGAAAAAGACATTTATTTTAACCCTGAACGCAGCGAAGCCTGCTGGTTACAAATCTCTTGTGTCACATTTCGGAGTCGCGGGACTCCACTCCCAGAAAGGTGCCCTCTGCTATCGGAGACCATTCTGGGGGCCAGCAGCTGCGGTGCTGGGAGAAGGCAGCGTCCGAGAGAGAAGGGCGAGCGCTGGAAGAGAACGCAGGAGGCGACCGAGGCCTTGGACTCGGTAACGTATTCACAGAGAGCCAAGCACACTTGGCAAGAAGTGAGTGGATGCGTTTATGACAATTGATGGTGTTACACAGAAATGCTGCTGCATTTTATAACCCTTCAAGCTTTTTCCGAGCAATAGAATTCCTATATACAGTTACCTTCAAAATATAAAGGTCACAAGATGAGTATATTTTGGAAATTATGTACTAAAAGAATCACATGCTATAAAATACCACTACAGCCAACCTGGATAATTCTTAACTTTATCTTTCTATTGAAGGTGTACTCAAAGTAGATGAACTAGAAACAGCAAACTAGACCTAAGATAATTACGTAAACATACACAAAAGCATGCTGTGGTGCTGAGAGAAGTCACTAAAAAAACTGAAAGATGGGAAAGCGTCAGATGAGTTGTAAATTAAAGGAACTATATTAACCTAGGCCACTGTAAGAAGCCATCTCTATAGTACCCAAGCTGTGTAAATAGAACATACCAAAGTTTCTCCTGTCTCAGATACACAAGGCTTGTGCTCTAATAGAAAACTACCTTAAAATTATAAATTGGTATGTATATACATCAAAAGGGAAAGCAAAGAATTATAAGAATTATGTCTGCATTTAGAACAGAAGATGGCAAAATTTACAAAAATTCCAAGTCTTGCAGGAGTTCCATCCAATCTCAGCGGAATCAATGGGGAAGTTCAATCCTCCTGAGAAACAAGCTTCACCTTATTGCAGAAAGTTCTTTTCAACAAAACAACAGTTTTGGGCCATGGGTTCCAACCCACAGATTTAGATAAATACTTAAATATTCTAGGAAAGAGCAGAAATTTCAAACAGATCCAGCCTGTGTGAAATTATGTAGAATATAGAACAGGTCTGAGGCATTTACAGTTGTCTATCCAAGACATACTGACACATCTAAATTAACCAAAAATTATTCAAAAAGATGAAATGCTGTGTGCCCAGTAATATCATACTGCTGTCCTCTATTTGTAAGGTAAAACACTGTATGAGTACGACCAAAGCCCATCAGCAGTGCTGAGAAGAAGTGAAAGCAAGCATAACTAAGCACAAAAAATTAGGAGTGATTCGGGCCAATTCTGGGTATATACCTATTTTCAAATGTAAGAAACTGATAGGAATGCAAATTCACAATGTTTTCTGCTTAGTATCATCTGTCTTGCTTCGCCTCATCCTCAAGTAGCTGTCCTTCATCCATAAGTTGGTATCTACCGTAAACAAGGACATTTTAGAGATAACACAATCTTCATCTGAGGTGACAAAACAGTAGATCCCAGTCTCAATAGTGACAGAAAACACAGTGCTCTTTGCATGGTTGTTAAGTGCCTGCTTGCAGTCTGTGAGAGTATGTTCAGACAGACATCATACATACCAAGGTGAGCTGTCAAGCAGCAAATGTATTTTCACTTTTACACATATTAGAGTTAAAATGCGGTAGCACATTGCCCTGGCGGTTCTGTCCCCTCTGTCAGGGATGAGCATATGCATCCCAGACTACAGAACATGCACGTAACGCCCATTCAGTCTTTCTGAATGAACGAAGGCGTGCAAAATTCCCTCGGTATCCAGTAGAATACTACTGATTCTGTGAGATCCTCCCTCTCTACTAGAAGAATCAGCTTGGGTAATAAGTTCAGTAGTAAGAAGACGCATGGCGGGCCAGTATTCCGGTCGATCTAGCAACTTTCCATGGGCTGGCTAATATAAGATGACATGGACTTTCTTTCAAACAGTGATCCTTGGGTTTGGATTAGATTAGTTTCAAGGTCCCAAACTGTGGTGGGCCCTTGTTGTTAGTTTGTTGATTTATTTTATTTTTTTTTTTTAAAAAAAGAAAGAAAGAAAAAGGGGAAAAAAGAATAAAAAAGGTGGAGGATTTTTGTTACAAAGGGAAACTGGAAACTTCTCTGCACACAAGCAGAGACATGGCTGTATTGCAGAGGCCTCAGGGTAAGGATTAAAGAAAAACAAAATAGAAACCCTTCCATCTCTAATTAGGGTCTTCATTTGCCAAAGAGCCATTCCACAGCGGGAGGAATTACATTCAGGCCGTTGCTTGGATAACGTCTCCCAGCAGGTTGGCTCCTCAGAGCAGGCTACTCTGAGCCAACAATTTCTGGTTACTTGGAGGCAAGCAGCCTGCATATTGTTTTAACTGGCCTGGCTTTTGCAGCCAGTTTTGCTGAAGAACAATCTTCTATTCAGAATGCAGAGATAAAAGCTTCACTTGGTTTGAATTTGTCCCCAGTTTCTTTCTCTCTTTCTTTTTTTAAACATGGGAATTATAGGTTCTGGAGTTTGCATTATTTCTCTTGTAGACATCAATGTTTTTCCCCCTCTAGCCACTTGATTCTTTGCCAGTGAAGGCTGCTGTCTGGAGTCCAGCCATTCATCAGCCCCTACCTCATCATTAACACTGTGGTGCTGGCGGTCACAGCTCATTGCTGGCGACAGGAAATCCTAACTTGCAAGAGGTTAACCACAGCCCATAAACAGCCAGGCTGGCTCATTAGTCCCTTCCAGTCAGCTGAAGGGACCCTCTGGGAGTTTCAACACTGTTCATGGACTCAAGAGTCTATGCGTTCAGTGCTCTTCCCAAATGCCTTCCCCTCCCCACCTCTTAAAAGCTCGCTATTCGGATCCTCAGGGCTAAGGTCCATCTTTTTTTCCTACCCGAAGCTGACCAAGCTCGTTGAGCATTTTGAAAAATTAAATGCCTGTGATGGATTCTCTTGGCTTACCAACTGAACAAAGCACCAGTGGGCCAAAAACTGAGACATTAATGGCTAGAATGCATACATTCTTTTGATACTTCTACTAGTTTTGGTGAGAGTTTCATATCCATATCGAGCAATTCTAAGGCAACAGCTATGCAAAAGTTGATAATATATACCCAATCTGTCTAGAGGATTCATACCACAAATATGTCCAGCTCTAATCTTCAAGAAATAACCTGCTAAAATTGCAAACAGCTTGGTCAGTGCTCCCTACATTGACCAAAAAGCCCACTCCATGCTCACTTTGAGTTCACAGTATGATCACTTGACTCATTTGAAGTTGATTCCTCGAACTTAGTACAAACATGAAATCATCATGTCACCCAAACAGGCACCTCTAGGTAGTATCTACCTGGCCATCATGAAGACAAAAATGTTTATAGAGTAGAAAAACAGCTTCTGGCAAATTATCTCAAAAGAGTAGAATGTAAAGCACAATGTGTGTTATATTTTCTCTTTCCTCCCTTTCAACGCTGTGAAAGTCATAGCAAAACATTCCCACTTTATGCCTGCAATGACTTACAATCCACTATTTTCTACCACTGCTGACTGTATCTGCCCATCTTTTACTCTGAATATCGGCGTCCCTCTGATGCAGCTCTGGTTACATTCCCCAGTTCTCCAATTTCTTTCAAAGCCTTCTGTCTCTTATTGCACCAAAATTAGGCGTGTCACTCATCTGTGAAGTTCTAAATAATTCCATTCCCTGTCTCCGTATCTGCTCCTTATTTTCTTCACTTTCTGATCCATTTATCTGCTTCTGCTTGCCAGCCTTCTTTTCTGCTCATTTCTATACTCCAGCAGATCTGCACTTACTTGCCCACTCACTTTTCTGCTTCAAACTCCATTTCTGTAGTTCTTCCAACATGTGTGCCATTGTGCATTTCTCCTGTTAGAGAAACAGGTAGATTCTGCATGTGAAATAAAAATATCTCTCAATGTTTGAGATGCTCACAAGGCACATAGAATCATGAGGGTCCAAAAACTTAAGAGACATAAATCATTGACATATTGTTATTATTTCTATGTGGGGCATATCTTAAAAAAAAAAAAAGTTCCTTCCTCTTTACTCAGCCTGGGCTTCCATTAATTTCCCTGAGAGTTCCGACTGAGCAGAGACTCCAGTAACACATGTTGTGCAACAGCTGCTGCTTTTTTAGCTTAAGGGAGAAGCAGCTGTGTTCCACAGTTGGTTGGAAAGGAGCGAAGATGCTGGTGGGGACTGCTAAGGACTCAACTCTAAGAGTGGACATTTATTTAAAGTAATCAGTCCAACAATAGCAAATCTAAGGAGTGCCCAGAGGGCGAAACATAAGAGACGGCCCTTTCTTCATGAATAGCTGTTGCTTTTCATAACTGCGCAGTGAGCGCAAAAAGGAAGTTAGTAAAATAATACAATAACAGATTGCTGGCACGAGTTGCCCATGGAAAGGGCCCACCACCACCCATGAATTAAAACCGGACAGATCTACTGCTTCGGAACTGCATAACCTGAGTCCGCCCTTGTTTGTCCATTCCTCTGAGCACTCCTCTCTCTGGCTTCGATCCAGCTCTTTTCTTTCCTTTTCCCATTACCAATAGGACAAGAGGTAATGGGTACAAACTTGAGCATAGGAAGTTCCATCTCAACATGAGGAGGAACTTCTTTGAGGGTGGCAGAGCACTGGAACAAGCTGTCCAGAGAGGTGGTTGAGTCTCCATCTCTGGAGACATTCAAAACCCGCCTGGACGCGTTCATGTGCCACCTGCTCTAGGGTGGCCCTGCTCTGGCAGGGGGGTTGGACTAGATGATCTCCAGAGGTCCCTTCCAACCCTATGATTCTATGATTCCATCTTTCACTGTACGATCCACACACAGCACAAACCTTTCCCGTCTCCAGAACGTAACTGGCTTGCTTGGCAGTTCTCTTACCTGTGCTCAACCTTTCCCTTCTCTCCTCAAAGGGACTGCTGAAATTAAGGTGGAAAGTAGTCACGGAATAAGAGGATTTAAAGAGGAAAGACATGAGAAAGGCACATACGAACTCAAGACTTCAACTACAGCGACGAGACGGCTGCTTCATGCTGCGTCCCCATGGTCTCTAGAGCCAAACACTCTTACATGCAACGTCTTTTCATTTTTCTTTCCCATTCAGATCCCTTTTTTAATCTGTTAAAATAGGCTGCTTGTTAGACTATGGTCTGTGGGGGACGGAAGAAGAGGCAAGAAGATGGGAAGCAGAAATACACTGAGCTTTTGGTAAAAGCATTTTACTTTATGTAATTTATTTTTTTGTTCAAAAATACACACTTGTCCCTGTGGGGAAGATTATGGGGACTATTTCTGTCTGTCATTATGAAAATCCAGCTTCTTCCTGAAAAAACATATATTAACCCCTCTTCTGACCTCATCTATGCAATTTTGTCAGAATTGCAGACATCATTATGTCTCTATGCTGTCTGTAGAGGTCTAATCACCCTGCTAGCACTGGGGAAGCAAGAAACAAGTACGTCAAAAGACAAATGACAGCAAAAATATTTGCACAAGTAACAATATCACTTCAAATATCATTTTTAAAAGATGTTTTATGGTTGTTTAAAAGGGATGTTAACATTTCAGGTGTCTTGGACATTATAAATGATAATGAAGTGGTGAATAACAAACAATCAGTACGATAATACAGCACTTACGTTCTTTGGTGCTTCAGGAGAGTGGTAGTTCTCTCTCTCTCTTTCTCCATATATTATTTGGAACAAATACAGTAAGAAAAACCACACGCATGGCAAGGGATTACAATTATAAATGAGACGTCTTTTCACAGTTAACTCTAATTTTAGGCAGTGCTAAGACAACAGACCAGGGAAATGAAAAATTTAAATGCAAAGTCAATGGAGACACTTAACATGACTGATTCAGAAGCTCGGAGTCTTTAACACTAGCCTGGATGCTATTTCCCCCCCTCAAAACAGCATGCTCTTTTTTCATTACAAAACAATGGGGTCGATAAACAACATATTTGTGTTTTGATCAGAGTTTTGGCATGTCTGGCATGTGCAATGTAGATCTATCAACTAGTGCACAGCCAAAGAATCCTAGTCTTACTCAAGAAACTTCTGCTTCATAACAACTTCCTCCTTAGCACAGAACATTTGAGAGTTCAAAACAACCAATATTAAGTTTCTACTGCTGAAGAGCTTTTCTCAGTCTGTAGTTTGCCGTGCGTTCAGGCCAGCACTGCCATCGGAAAGAGCAGCCCCTTTACCCTCCTCCTCTTACTCCTTCCTACCTCCGCTGGACACTATGCTGCCAACACCAACCTTCATGGAGCCACATGCTGAAACAAACAAACCAACAACAAACCAACCAGCTTAAAAGTCATCCATACTTTTACTTTTCAACCAAGCCAATTAAATTTTGATATAAATTTTGAGACTACTGCCTCAAAATGAATTCCAAATCCTTTTAGATGCTGACTACAAAGAAGAAACATGGGTTGACAGAAGGCAGCAAAGTATCTAAATGAGCAAAGTTTTGGAAACACTGATCACTAGTTATAGACATGTGTCTCATTAATTTTAGATCTTAATCTACTGCATAGCTCAGTCCTAATTTCTGAAAAAGTTTAGCATGGAAGAGCATTTGCCTAAATTCCATATGCATTTCTACAACTGAACTGAATCCACTTCTACAGGAAATTATTCAAAAACTTTTAATGTTATACAGAAACAAAAGGTATGCTTATATAGTCACTGCAATTCTAATTTGTACATATAACGGTATGCTTAATTTAGGCTATTAATATAAAGGTGTAAATTGATTTTGTTTAATTTGCCTTTCTTTTTTTTATTACTTTCAGTAACTCTGAAACAAAAGGATTAAAATTGACTCCCCACAGGCCCTCTTGTTCCTCAACTCGTAGAACAGATCACTCTTTATTCAGGAACTAAACTACTGACATAGCCCCATGATTTCTCCTTTGACTACCTTGTAAGAATCTTTACGTTTAAACTAAATTGTTAGACAAGAGGTTAGGAATCGCAGTTAGCCTGTTGGTTAGGAATCGCAGTAAGACTGTTTAATGCAGACTCAAGTTATGATGAATTTGGCCCCAACCTTAGTAATATAATCATAATGATGACGTGGCAAAACAAGAGATTCTTCCAGTTAGTATTTGTGTAAATGTTTTTGTAAATAAACTCTTAAAAGAGAGAAGAGAAGTAAATCGATACTGGAAGAACTGTTAGGAATTTCCTCATATTACAGATTCCTTTGATGTGAAGAAAACAGGAAGCTGTAGTAGCAGGGACATCCTCTCTTTGTTAGGTTCTACTCAGATGCACATCCTCAAATACACACATCCTAGTAATACAGAAGAGTCGTCCCTTCAGCAGTCCCTGGAAGAGAAACAAGAAAAAAAATCCTTCCCTCTGGACTTTCAAGCCTGCAGAAAGGGAAGAAGTGCTACTTTTAGGCAAACCTTCAACGTTTTCTCACTGTCTATCCTGTACTGAAATAAGCAAACAACGGCACTGCTGGGTTGTATTTCACTGTCTTTGACAGATGTCCAAAAAGCGCCTGGGGTGGGGGAAGAGCAGGGGGCTGCACCTTGGGATGTGCAGGACACAGGCAGGTACTGCCATCGCGGTACAGCGGATGCGGGCACCGCTGGGTATTGCGGGCACCGCTGGGTATTGCGGGCACCGCTGCTCTTCCCTCCCTCCAGAGCAAGGCTACGGCTGGCAGGGAGAGGAGAAGGCGTCTCATTGTGCTGGCTGCAGGGGAGGCAGGAATTCCAGGAGGGGAAAGGTTCCCTTTGAAGCACATGGCACCAAGAGCTTCCCAGTGACCATGGCAACAGCTCAGTGGGTTCCCAGCCTGAGAACCGAGTTACTACAGCCATGCCTCGNGGGAGAGAAGTTGGAGCAGAATTAGCCTGGCAGAAACTGAGCGGCTCCCTGGTAGGCAAATCCAGCCAATAATGCTGGTCGGGTTCACGGGGTTTCCTTTTCATTTCCAAAGCTTTCTTCTTCCTCTGTCATTCCCCTTCTAGCCCTATTCAGGGGCTCATGAGATCAGTAAAACCCAGGCCTTTGCTTTGCCTGCGTGCAGCATTGCCTCAAACAGGGCTGCACTGTGATCAAAGGCAACGTTAAATCACAGCTGCCACACACACCCCTTTCCCAATCAGGATCCGGTTTTCACGGGCACTCTAACAGGAGATACATTTTCTTAAACTCTTTCATTTCCACTACACCATATAAGTCTGACTAAGAAGGACGAGCAATTAAAAAAATCTACATGGAAATGGACACATCAAATTCCGTACAGCTACCAATCCCATTTAGCACATGGATAAACAAGTGGAGTAAAGCTTCTGAAGACACCGACCAGGGTTTTACTAAAAACAACACAAAAAAACCCCAAAACCAAACAAAAAACCCCAAAACCAAAACACTCCAAATAAAAAAAAAAGACCACAACAACTAAAAACAACAGTAAGAATAAAACCATACATCTTCGTACCAGATTTGCGTGTCATGGAATTTAGGTCTACAAACAGCTTTTAAGCAGTCTTGACATTCTACTTCACAATATTCCAAACTTTCCACAATATCATCTCTACTGTCTTTCTTTTCCTTTACTATTAAACTAAACAAACCCTCATAATTTATTCTTTCATATAAGCATGCATTCCGCCATACAGGCGCAAGCAATAACCTTTTCACTTCTACTACTACATTAACACAAACGTTCACCAGTTTTAGTGTGACGAGTTTAAATTGGCTCACTTAAAATTCTTTAAATTTGGTTTGAGTTAGTCTGAGCTTTTGAGCACATTCATTTATGACAGGCTTAAGCTGACAAGGTTATCCATTCCTTATGTATGTAAGAAAGATGGACAAATTGTCAGCTGAGCCAGGATGACTCTCCATGTGTATCCTCTTCGTTCATAGCACGGATAAGGATAGCCAAACTAACTTTCCCAGTGAAAAGTGTCCAAGTGAAACAGAATTGCACCCATGTGCGAGAAGCTGGAAAGGGAAGCGCAGCCACAGACAACTGCCCTGGCAGAGTCTTTTCATTTTGCCCAAGATTGCTGAGGCAGACTTTTAAAATGGTCATGGGCAAAATTGAAAGAAAGCAAGTCCTTAACTTCTCTCACCTTCCCGGCACCAACTTTATTCCTACTATCGAATCAATAGATGAAATTGATCCGATCACATCACTTTCCCAACATTCAAGATTTGGTTTTCATTTCACAGAATGGCTTCTAATGGAATTAAGAGCTAAGACCAGATACTAGAAGATCCCAATGGCAATTCCAGCATTAGGAAATAAACAGGAACTGGAAAGGGGAGATACATCTGCTTCCAGCAGGAGGTATAACTGATCACACACTTCACTAGACAAAGCAGAATTCCTGTGGTCTAGAAGTTCAAATGCCCTATATACTCAAGCGTATGCACTCTACTCCATCTTTTAAGGAGGTAAGAATATTCGCATTCAGCGAAGTCTTACTGTTACCCACTGGAGTCATTCACCCAGATGTGTGTAACAAGGGGTTGCTCTGCCATTTATCTCACTTGCGTAATATCTGGATATCAGCAACACCAGCAAAGCTGAAATGCACCACTTCATACATCCAAGAGGCATCCTGCTCCTGCTGCTATCTGCACTCAACAATATTTCAAAAATTCTGAAAAGTCCTTCTAAATCAGGACATAACTTGAGCAAAGGGAGGACCAAGCAGGAGGGTTGCAGAGAAAAGAAGCCGAGGAGAAACTACAGCAGCAAGCATAAAATAGAGAGCAAATATTTCAGGAAGAGAAGGATAAATGGCGACACGAAAACACAGAACGAGGAGCTGCATTACAGTTACTGAGAAACAAGTATGGCCTAGAACCTTGGCCAGTCTTTTTTCACCTGTTAAAAAGCACATTAACTGACACACAGGAGACACTGCCCAGACTCTCTGTACACACCCCGTGCAGGACGCAGGAGTCCCATCACCGTCACTGGGCATCAAAGCAGATGCTCCAGAGCCCCTGAAGCAAAGCCAGGGTCTGCTGTTCAGCGGGCCTTGTAGAGATTGATGTGGCTTCGGCGACACAGGGACTATAGAGGACATGGTGGGATTTGGGCACACAGCAGTGGGTCAGGCAAGCAATGCTACTGTGTCAGGAAATACTTATAACATTGTTTGTGTGTCTGTTGTTTCCACTTTCTTCACCCATTTTGCACACCTACTTCCTCATGTGCTTTTCAAGAGCCTGACAGATGGGACTGAACAGATTCCTTCCTTAAACGGCTCTCCCCAAGACTCAGCTTACTCCTGGAGTTTACTTATGGGTTACTATGCATCTTTCGGTACCCAATTTTCTCTAATTCCCATCCTCATGAGACCTTACCCTCAGATTTTACCCTCCTAAGAGCAAAGAAGCATCGGCTGAAATTTCTGTGAACAAAAACAGTATTCCAAGTTAGAAAAAAAAGTTGTATTACGCTGAAATTGAATAGAAAGGGCAGTCACTTCTAGAGAGATGTTTCTCGCCCTGTACCACAAGCTCAACCTGCAGCAAATTTTAGACAAGCAGACGGTTTCCTATTTCCTTTGACACGTGGAGGCTTTGGAAGTTTTGTTTGTAAACGTACAGAGACAAGTTTTACCTACAAAATGTCAACCTAGGATTTCATTTTCTGCCTGATATACTACATTTTCACTGCGCACCTGAAGTCACCAACACTATCCTACCAAAGTCTCTGCAACTTGAGCCAGCTGGACTATTTTAGGATGAACCCCAGAGATTTTATGCTTTTCAACTCCTCCGTTACTGGTAGAACTTGTGGCCTATGCTCTTTCACACGCTTCAACTACTCTGGACTTCAAGTGTCAACATACAACAACCTCAATCCTCAAAAATTCTAAGCTGAGAACAAAAAAAGGACAGCTTTCTGCTTTCCTTTTTAACATATCTGGCAGCAGTACTGATATCGTACTGACTTCACCCCATAAAACAAAGGGAAATGTTTTGCAAGGAATTTCCATTCCAGAGGCCGTATTCCACAGGGAGATTCCAGCAAGATGAACATATTTATTTCTTTGACCAATACAATAAGATTCGCTTGTTATTAGAGATATCTGTCCTGCAATTAAAGCAAAGAAATGTCTTCTAGGGTTGTAGACTCCTCTTCAGCCATAAAAAGGAAATTAATACCTGTCTTCTGAGAAAATTATACCTAAGGAAAACCAATAAAATGCTTTCATTTTGACTGCTTCCTTTGATGGAGTTAGCATCACACTTGCAGTTCACCCTATTTCTACTCCAATACCACTTCTGCTAAACAGCCACTTTTGCAGAAATCTTTGTCAGGTTCCTACAGAGCTCCAAAAGGGAACGTACGCGCTCAGCCCTCCCGTCACCATCTCCATCAACTGAGTCAGGACATTGCCTTTCCCTGAAGCACCCAGCGTGAAAACAGGCAAAACGGGAATATTTCATGGTGTAGAAGGAGTTTTCTCTTGTTTTATTTCTTGTTGATTTTTCTCAGAAAGGAACTAACCCTTCCAAGAAACAGTTACATGCAGCATTTACCCCCAAGTACCCCCTTACCTTTCCTAAGACAGTGAGGCATGGCTTGGGCTCCAGCTCGGGCTGTTCCAGTTTCACCACTCCCACCCAGCCATATTCATACAGGTCTTCCTCATCATTGCTGTTACACAGTCCGAGTGGATGCATCTGAAACGGAATCAGAAAGAAACCTTTAGCCAATCAGTAGAATTCAAAAGACACAGATTGCTTTTGAATACCTTAGTTTATAAAAAATACACTTTCATTTATTAAGGTACACCAGAAAAACTGAAACGTAAGGCTGCATACGTGAAGAATTCAATGTGATTCTGAAGCATATATGAGGACAAAATCTCGGAATGTTATGTGACCTCGCCGTCATCTTGCTTATGAAAAAATCATTGAAGGCTCACAATTAAAAGTGATTATAAGTCCTCTTCTCGGATATAAAATGATTAAATAGAAAGCAAACTGCCCTTCCTTGCAAACTGACAGAAATAATACAAACCGTTTTGAGGAGTCACTCATAAAACCTTTATAAGTCATAAGATCCAGAACCAATGTTTGAGAAGCATTATCACTTTTTGGTTTTTTTTAATATTTGCACAATATTAACCATCTGTCATCCTTTGGAACACGCCTATCATGTAGTTCAAAGTAAGATACAAGAAACTTCGTAACTGTTGTGGAACCGTCTCTAGTTTTTTCTGAACCCAAATGAGGGGGAAGTATCATGAAGTGAGAAACTTCAGTCTCCTTGTAGATATTTGTGTTTCTTACACAAGGCAACAATACATATTTGCTTAAATTTCAGATATTCAATCTCTTCCTCTTCCTTCCAACACTATGTAGTTAACTCTGTTATGTCAAGGAGGTTCCTATGCATCAATTTTTTTAACTTTGTCTTTTCCAAGTTTGCTGTCCTTCACTAGGATAATATCTTTGTCTATAAACTAGGGTGTAAAACATTTAACATCTTACACTATTTACTGTTTTCACCTTATTCTCTTATTCCCCTCACCTAAAATCTCAGATTTTTCCCAGACCCCTGCCTACGAGTTGCCCAGTCTTTAACATATACGCAGAAAAAGTTCTTTGCAAAACAAGTCTGTACTTTATCGAGCTTCAAGTCTTTCCTTAAATCTCACCTTTGCCAACCTAGCTGAAGAAAACCACGAACTAATATCAATACTATAACAATTTTGTTTTCTGGGAGCTGATTATAATAGGAGGAGATTAAATTGCTCAGTAATTTACATATATATACATTTATCACTAATCCATGCAAACTAGCACCACGTAACGGTCATTAATCCTGCCTTCTCTTCTCCATCACCACTTTGTCAATTTGTCCTTTTCTCCAACGTCTTGTACCTTGACTTTCATTTTGCATGTGATTTAACACAAGGAGAGCTATTTACGTCATCCTGTGGGTCCCTGACTTTCCAAGTAACTGGAGTGATTACTGCGAAATAGGGGAAACATGACGGTGATCTGACACAATACAGAGGTTTTCCTATCACTCAGTATTTTTCAAGATTCATCAACCAATCCACCCGTATTTTGAGGAAAAAAAAAACAAACAGGCCACAGCAATACCAGGCACACGGAGTAGAATCCTCTGCTCAACTCTTAATTCATCCTTCCGCTTTTTTTTTTTTTGGTTATGAGTTACTATTACACACCGCTGAGCTGTCTGTAGTCTCAGATGGATGAGCAGTTCAATGTACTCTGTTTAAAAGTTTGGGACAGGTGCTACCACTGGATGATGAACCACTCCTTAAACTCAGCATCTGATGGAGAAACTGAACATAAATACTGGCACGGAGACGGATGGAGAAATGGCTGGAGAAACCGGACATAATGGAGCACAGACATAAAACCAGGGAAGGGAGCTGGGCAGAGAGTGCTCTCTCCAAAATTGCCAGGGCATATATTCCAACATAATTAAGCCCAAAAGGAGTCCATGGAGTCCTTTAAGTAAACACAAAGCTTTAATCCTTATTAAATATCTAAAGAAATGGAGAACCATTCCCTTGATGTAATTCCCTTGACATACGCTGTATCAATTCAGCTTTGAAACCATAACCCGTATCTAAGAAGTTTCTAGTTCAAAATCCTCGAAATGTGCTGGGGCACTTTCCACATGCCTGAAAGGGCAAAACTGAAACCACGACTCAGGTGCTTTTATCCAAGGTTATAAAATCTGTATGCATTGCTGAGGGTTTCAAATAACTTCAAAAAGAGCCGCACAAATTTTAAGTGGACTAGTGTTACAGAGCAGACAAACAGTAAACCAACAGAGGAGGAACATTTTACCCTGTAACTCTATCACTTAAAAAAAGTCCTGATGATTAAAAGAAAACTTCCACCCTTTTGTCCCTTTTCTTCTGCCTGCCAGGATAAGGCGTTATAGCATTACAAACCACCACACGAACAGCTCAGGATCTCTCTATACGCTGTCGTGAGATGAAAAAAGTCTTGGGTCTTTTTTTCCAAACCATACAAAAAAAATACTGTCTCTACCCACTTTAGTCCAGAAAACATCTTGGAAGAAGGCCAAGCGGAACAGAAAATTCTTTCCGCAACCTCTTTCCTCCAGAATTCCGTTATTCCGTAACAGCTTCCAAGTGCGAATAGCCCTTTAGATCAGTCTCCAAGCACATTCTGCAGTTATGTCCCTGGAAATCAGGGTAAGCCCAAAGTTGAAAGAGCCTCTTCTCTTCCTTTTACAAAGCCTGTGCTTCCTTACCTCTAAGAAGAAATTCGTGATTTTGTCCTTTTTCAATGACAGTACTGGCTGACACCCTGTCTCCAACAACAATCCCCAAACACCTGAGAAGACAGCCTTCCTATTTACAGGCAAAAAAAGCTGCACATTACACACAATTCTAAAGACAGTTAAATATTTGCAGTGTAGAATATTAAATGCCTCTGAATTGGGTTTTCAGGACAGTCAGGAATCGGCAACAGTCAGCACTCAGTGGGCATGCCCTAGCTGAAGCACCTCACCTTCATACACAGGGCACGTATTCTGTGTGGCACAGAGCTGCCAGGCATTTAGCAAAAATCGAAGTTGTATTTCTGAACACTCCTTTTTTTCTTCAAAAAGCTAGGTGGCCTAGAAAAGGACCTAGACAAAAGTCATAAGCCTGCAAGCAGCAGAGCCCTCAAAACTCACATAAAAGCCGTACTTCTATCAAGAACCGACAAATCACTTAAACAAAAAGCTTTTCTAGACCTTTGGGGTGCCACAGCTTACATTCCTTATGGTTTTAGACTTTACTAAATCGGGAAAAAAAAAAACCAACACGCTTTTCAACCATGATACACATTAACTTGATACATTTTGGGAGGGGAAGGGCAAGGCACAGGATTTAGCACTCCAAAATCGTTATCAGCCAACTAATGTTTACAGGGCTCAGGTGAGCTTCATGGTTACACCCCCATGGAAAGAGTGTAACTGCCCAGAATAAATTCTCTTTCCTGTAACAAGAGGCATGACCAGAAGAAGCAAACCTGAGAACTAGTCAGAGAGGAAGATGGGAAAACATAACATGGGGGAAACATAACCCCTATTTTTAAAAAGTGGAAAGAGGAAGACCTGGGGAACTACAGGCCAGTCAGTCTCACCTCTGTGCCCGGCAAGATCATGGAGGAGATCCTCCTGGAAACCATGCTAAGGCACGTGGAAAACAGGGAGGTGACTGGCGACAGCCACCACAGCTTCACTAAGGGCAAGCCCCCTGAAAAGGCACTCATCTCTTTCTGACAAACCACCAACCACATTCATTGCTCTGGTTCTCCACGATAGAACAGCAGGTCTCTGTCTCCTGTTGCATGAAAGAATTGATCGGCAGCTTCCAAGATGATAAAGGATGGCTGCTCCTGTAGTGCGGCTTTGCAGAGCTTCTACCTTCCACTCAGGAGGGGGTAGGAACAGAGAGCATGTCCAGTGCATTCTCCCTTCCAGCAGAGGCATATGTTGTCCAAAGACTAGAGGAAAATCTTAGAGGAAAACCCTCTCATTTCACTTTACCAGATCAGCCAAGATGTAAGACTCTGAGAAACTGCATGCATTAAGAAGGATTCGGAGAGCATCGTGTGCTTCCAGCCGCCTTGGACAAAATACGCGTGACAGTACTAGCTGCTATCATCTGAGGCACGTGTATCATGCAGTAGGTACCACCCACTAGGTCTGAAAAACGGAGACTGAATTTTGGAACACACACTAAACCCAAGACCAACAGGTGGAACCAAATGAGCCGTCTCTTTGAAAAGCTGCACAAGACTTCATATTGGGCATGGAATATGAAGCCGGACTGAGGAACAGGTAAGAACGAAGAACTCTATGAGATCTGAGAAATACCAATTATTTTTCTGGCAAGAGGTGACTTCTGCTCAGCACCTACTGACCATTATATGGGATTCTCAAACTCTTTTTCCAAATACCAACAGCCGCTGCTTCTTGAACCTAGTCCAAAGAACTAGATTTCCTAGGAAGTTTCTGAACTCTATCCTGACGCAAGAACCTGAAAAAGGAATCCCTGTCAGGTTTGTCAATAAAGGGAAGAAAATTCGTCAGGAACTCATTTCCTCAGTACAGGACTCATGCCATTCACAGTTGGATTCACCCTCAGAGAAAGACACTTTCAAATTCTTGTCCAAACCCATGAATTGAACCCACTTAGAACACACACTTAGTCACAAACTATAGCAGGGCTGTACGATGAACTAGCTACTAGAAAAAGCTGTGCTCCAGCCAGCAAACCAACCCCAACAGCCGTCACAGAAGAATTCTCCTCCAACGTGGCCATGCCAGCTACTACCACTGCTGTGCGAGGACAAAGGTGACCACAGCAAGTGGATCCCATGCTGTAGTCCAAGAACTCCGGCACAGAACACCTACCTAACATTTCCTACCAGCGCAGAGAAGACCAAAGCAGGGAGAAGACCAAAATGTATTAAACCACCACACAACGGCAAAATGATCTTGCACCTAAGAAACCTCAAACCCAAATGCAAAACCCAGCACAAGCAGTAAGCAAAGCGAACAGGGTGCCGCAGGCTCTGTGCTGGCAAATGCAGAGAACTTACTAGGTACATCTGCAGGCTACAAACTCCCAAGGATTTTGTTGCATCACACTGGAATCTCAGCAGAGTAATTAACGAAACAAATTATGTTATGCCAGCAGTACTCCCTCAAAGTCTGTATGTTTCAGGAAGGGACAACTGACAAAAACATTGCACTGTTCAATTAAAAACATGTGCATTGCAAAGCCCAACTGTTCTTAGACTATTTGTTCCAGTAAATCTGAGTATCTACAGGACCAACACAAATACTCAGCTAAGGGATAAGTGAGACACATTAGTCATCAGCTCTGTGTAACCATTAACACATCCAGGGAGCTCATATTCAAGTACCCAGTGTGAGCTCTTTTAATAAAACGGCCTTAGGAAGTCAATGACAGGTTGTACAATCTACAGATTTAATCCTATCGTGACCAGAACTTGGGAGCATGACCTCTGTCCTCACCCTCCAGCACCTCTCCTCTGGGCTCCGTGTGGATTTCTGTGACAGTGCGCTTCTCTTTGCCTCTCTGGGTGCTCTCATCTGCTCATGTTCAGATTCCAGGTTTTTTAATGCAGATCATTTAAACCTCACTCAAACCAGCTTCTCCATGAACCTCATCCTGATCTCATGCCTCGTGGATAGGTTACCAATGGTAATCTGACCACCTTCCTCAAAATTCTGTCCCTACCCCACCTGCCAACAGAAGACATTCAGTTTCCCCACCTCAAAAACACATTTGGGTTTTTGCATAACATTTTTTACAACACTTCCAAAAATCCCTTATTGTATTGGTTTCTGCAGGGAATGCACATCTCTTCTTTATACATCGACTCCTCTATTTCCATCTTACCTACTGCAACTTTCTTCTCCCTGGACACACCAAGCCCTGTAGTAACCTTCCTGACCAGCATCCTTAGAATCGTGCTCGTGGTGCATTACTCTGAGCGTGCAATTTCCACCCACGAAATCTCTTCCCTGCATGGATTTCTCTCTGGCTTCACACCCAGCCAACAGCATTTCATTCACAGTTCACATTGAGACTCCAACGGCTAATAGGAGAGCCAGCTTCAGTGGTCCATTCATTCATAGGGTTGGGTTTTTTTCCAATTCATACTACAATTAAGGATCCCAAAGGGCCTAAACACACACCAAAAAAAGAAGACAAAGGGTACATTCACGCCATGTGAAGATCACAAGTGAGCTTCAACCTTCAAGCCATTAAATTCACATGGTGTATCATGCCACCAAGTTTCGCTTGGCTTGGCTGTGGAAGCAGGACAGTCATGTCCGCACACATCAGGGTGGTCCCACTATATTGCTTTGGGGTCCGTGCTAGCTTGGATAAAACCAGGCTGGCATTTCTGTGTCTTACAGGGTTCCAGCAGTTTGCAGAGCGACAGAGCATGTCAACACTGTCAACAGATTCCCTAATTTCAGTTCCACTAAGAACAAAACAACGCAACCCTAACAGATCCCAACTCTTCCCCTTTCCTGCCAAGACATCGGTTCTAATCAATTCAAGCCAGGTCTGGATAACGAGACCTGGACACTCTTGAAAACTTCGGTAACGTGCCTTTGAGACTCAGCACTACCTTCCCAAATCTTCTTCTGGTTGAATTCTTCATTATAAATTCGATTCTTTAAATCCCACAAGACACAAAACATTGTTCTTTCTCCTCCACACTTTGGGCAGAGTGAAAATTTACCAGGCAGGAGAAGAAAGGGCAAAAGTAATAAAAGAGAGATTTAGAAACGGCTTACAGATCCATGCCGGGAACAGAGAAGAGTGAAATACACCTTTGTAGTGGCAAAGGTAGAACAAATTCTAGACCACCTAAGACCACAAAATAACACAGACCGCATGGTGCTTTGCCCTTCAGAACCGGAGAAAGCCCAGGGCTGGGGGCCAGGACGTGACACGGGCTCAGGCCTCTGTCCACGGAGCAGATCACAGGATGAGAAAGGCTGAATGAAAACATCTAGACAAGAATTCAGGCCCAGGGAGGATCCAGGGTGTTTCTGGATCACAGACATGTTTCACTTCAGACACGCTAAACAAAAGATATCGTGGACAAACTACAAAGGCAGTAATAAAACCAATTCTTTCCTATGAGGGGGAAAATTATCAGTACTTTCAAATAGTTGCCATGAACAGCAAATTCAAAAAACTACATGCACAAGCCTCCAAAACGGAGCAGAACTCTTGAGTCTTTCTGAAGACTTGAATTCCTTATTGCTCTAGGGCCTGAACCAACAGATACACCATATTGCTTTCCCACCCGGAATGCACTTGGCGTGGATTCATCTCCCTCCACACGAATTCACATTCCTTCACCAGACAGGCATTTGAAATAAAATTTATGAGGTTTTGCAGTGTTAAAAAAAAAAAAAGCCGCACACAAAAAACCCCAAAACCAAACCAACCTGAACGGGAAGACTGTAATAATCAGGGAAATACAGTTTCTTCTCAAAGCTCTCCCCCACACCAGGTGTATGTGGAAGCAGCATCTGGTATCTGCAGGGAAGCGATCTGCAGGGAAGAATTACAAGCAATATATGTCTGCTACGGAATGGGGGTGACACCAAGGACTAACACGGCAAGCAACAAACAGCTGATAGTAAAGGAGGGTTGAGTTAGGGATCATCAGTGCAAACCAGACATACAGGCATCCATGGGATCCGAGAGGATGCATCCAGGTGTCCCATGAGAGTTGGCTGTCACGGTTGCAGAGCCCGTCTCTATTATCTCTCAAAGGTCATAGAGATCAGGGGAAGGCCCCTGATGACTGGAGAGGGGCAAATACTACACTTAACTGCAAAAATGCAAAAAGACTGACCTGGGAAACCCCACAGCAGTCAACATCACTGCAGTGTCCAAGACAATTATGGAGCAGATCTTTATGGAAGCTATTCCCAGGTACATGATGGACAAGATGGCGACTGAAAAAGCCAGTTTGGATTTACCAAGGATAAATCAAGCCTAACCAATCTCAGTACCTTTTCTGATGAAGCAGCTTGCTCCCTGGAGGAGAGGAGAGCTATGGATGTCATCCACCTTGATTTTAGCAAAGTGTTTCACGTGGGTCTCCTTCAACACTCTTGTTGACAAGCTGTCAAGACATGGACTAGACAGCTGGACCACAAGATGGTGGAAAACTGGCTAAACTGGCTCAAAGTCTGCAGTTGTCACAAAAAGCGGTGGCTAATGGCTCAAAGCTGAAGTGGCAGCTGGTCACAAGTGGAGTTCCTCCAGAGTTGATACAAGGTCTTATACTATTCAATATCATTATTAACAACCCAGATGAGAGGAGCGAATGCACTCGCAGTGATGTTTGCAGATGACAACAAACTGGGAGGAGTGGTAGACATGCTGGGAGGAAGGGCCACAAGACACAGTCACTGTGGCAGGCTGGAAGACTGGGCCACCAAGAATTGCATTAGGTTTAATGAAGAAAAATTTGAAGTCCTACATGCAGGATAGAGAAATACTGAGCAGCATTACAGGCTGCACATGGTCTGACTGGCTGCACTGTAGCTCTGCTGAAGGAGACATGGGGCTTCTGATGGACAACAAACTGAACATGAGTCAACAGCTAAGGCTGCACTTGGAGCACGTGTATGGCCAGCAGATCAAGGAATGTGATTATTTCACTGTATTTTGTATTTGTTAGACCACACCTGGAATAATGCGTCCAGTTTTGGCTGGAGAAGGTCCAGCAAAAGGACACCAAGATGATAAAAGGGCTGGACAACTGGACATATGAAAAAGATGGAAAGAATTCCATCCACAGCCTAGAGAAGTGAAGGCTCGGGGTAGCTATAGAGAAGACCGAAGTAGTCTTTTCATGAGGGCGCATGATGACCAGACAAGAGGCAACAGGCACAAGGATACTTCAGGGAAAATTCTGCTTGGATATATGGAAACAATTCTTCACCCTACAGTGGAACACGTTGCCCGGAGAAGTGATGGAACATCCCCCACTGGAAATATTCAAGATTCGGCTTGACGAGGCCCTGGATAACAAGGATGTGCTTTCAGTGGAAAGCTGTATCAGATGATCTCCAGAAATCCCTTTGAGCCTAGACTTTTCTATCATTATTTGATTCTAAGTTCTATCCTCCAAATCAAGGTAAAAATAATTTGCAAAAGCTACAGACTTGCCATGCTGCAAGTGCCCCCCACGTATTGCAGGTGGGGGGAGAACAATAGGGTTGGTTAATTCCCGGCTGTCACAATGAACTGAAATAACAGGCACTCAGATTTGGGAAGTTATCTGCAAAGTTTATTTCTGCAGGACACGTAACAAGGACTCTGGAATGAAAGTAATGGATTTCTAGTTTCCTTGGAAGATTCTGCTCTAGATATTACCTTTTGCTTGCTCAATAATCTTTTCTCAGCATCAACAGTAAATTACTGTATTGGGTATAACACTGCTAAGACAGCTTCTTTCTACACCTAACAAAACAGCTAATCTCTGCTCTAATTTTCCTCATCTGTAATCTTGGATGTACAAGATGTGTGCTTAAGATTACCAGCAATTATTCATTAGCATCAAAAATGTTTCTGATGGCCCAAAAGCAAGGTCTAGACACATCAGTAAAGGCAAACACATACACACTCTGGAATACTGGGTTGTCAAATATGCAGACTTAATGAAAGTGTATAAAAACAATTGCCTGAGCAAATGAAGATATGACAATGCATTGGCTTTGTCCTTTGTGACTTATTCCTACAGAACTAGACCTTTTCTGAAGACGACCTTTCTTCCAAGTCAGGTTGCCCCAAATTAGTTGGTTATACATCTTTTTTGTTTAGTAATTGGCTCTGATATAAATCTTTCAGTGCCCTCAAATGAGGAATCTGTGGGACATCATGCATGTGGTGATGCTTGAAGTAAGAAATGAAGAACTTGTGGCAAGTTACCAGCTTCCCACTCAAAAAACATTATCACACAAGTGAAGGATGTTAAGGGAGATGTATTTTCACTATAGCGGTACAGGTCAGAACAAAGCTATTGATTCTTCCACTCATAAGTGACAACTAACCAAAGGAAAAACAAAACAAAACAAAACAAAATACAAAGTAGTAGCTTACATTCAGTGAGAAACACGGAAAATTCCTGTCAGAGCGATGATGAGAGGTCAGCTCATCACATACACTGCTTTGCACCAAGACAGCCTAGAAATTGCCCCGGTCCTGTGCAATAAAGTCTGTGCTTTGTCCCAGCAGGAACTACAGACGTGACAGCTCTATGACACGGAACAATTACCCATACATTCATTAACTCCACTGAAAAACACCTAACTTGTCCGTTGTTTCTCAAGCTTATTGTCCCCCAGCATCAGAACACAGAAAGAATGTAGGAATTTGGCACGTACCCAGCGGAGGACAAATCACGTAAGGTGAGCCCCTAGGGGAAGCCAGTCTGGAGCTCACTAGCAGAACTGCTGCTGTCTTCAGTCTACTTCAGTGACAAGATGAAACCCAACTGAGCCTTTGCTTGGCAGTGGGTAGAGAGGAAAAAAGTAGTAATCTGGGGAGGTTTCCACCAGGACACAAAGTAAGCCTTTTTAGAGCAAAGGCAAGACACCTGGCTAACACACTCTAGTGAGATCAGTGACTGGACTGATTGTATAAAAAATTACAATAGAGCTTGTATATTAAAATAATCAATGAGACCCAGAAGGCTGCAAAACAGTCAAGTTAGTGTTGGCAACACTCATTTTTTGTGCATCCTCTGAAATTTTACCTTCTCACCTATTAAAAGGGAAACTGCTTCTTAAGGACTACAAAAATTACTTTGCACTCCTTCTCCAGGATAGACTTGAGTCATCTCAGCTGACAGAGTTTTCCCACTGATTGATCATTGCTGTGATTTTGATCTCCAACATAATGCAGCTACTAAAACAACTGCATCACAAGACTGTATTTGTTCCTACTACTTACACACACAGTGGGATGAAGAACTTAACTTTTCCGTCTCCAGTTACTCTTCTGTATCAGCAGAGCAACCCATTGCCAAAAAAGTGATTTAAGGTTCTTGACTGCAAGACTCCAACCCAGTGTTACTAAGACGCCACCAGAAAAAGAAGCTCAGGCTGTAGCTTCTCTGTATCAGTGCTTTTTGAAAAAGGCATCAGTAGAATGTGCCATTACAGATGAGCAATCCAAAACTATACAAATGGGGGCGGGGGGATCCTTCAAGAACTAAAGAGTAGCTTTTTAAAAAAAAAGTTAAGGAGTTGCTATTGCCTCTGCAGCCTGATAAAACATGAAGGGTTTATGCTGGCTGCTGCTGGAACATAGCAGCCTTTCTAAAAAAGGTGAAAGCCGGAAGCATTTCCATGTCACCCTGTGCCCCTCTAGACCATGCAGCTTTGCCCTGCAGAGAGGGACGTTCGGCCTCTGGCGCAAGTACAAAACTGCATTAAAATACAGTTTCTTTCTGCTTTCAGACTTCTTTTTTTCTGTTTTGAAGAAGAACATCCTGCCAAAAACCAAATCACCACAAAATGTAACATTATAGGACCTGAGCATTTCAGCAGTGCGCTTTTCTTGGCTATCAGCTGTGACCGTGCAGTTCGACCCAGCGGTCAGCACTGAACCCACAAGTGGCTTCCACCAAACTTTCTCTATCGCAAGAGCATCAAGCATTCCTGAAATCCTCTCACAGTCCACTTTACTCCAGGAAGCATGCCAAAAGGAATGATGAGAAATCCAGTAGTCTATGCTGTAATTAAATGTGAAAACAGAGATATGCAGTTGAACGCAGCCACCATGCACAAGAGGCCAGGACAATTCTACAATGCGGACAGGCCGGCACAATACACAGTCCACCAGATCCTGGGAAAAGCGCAGTGAACTTTGAAGAACAGCCAGAGTAGGTTTTGTTAAAAAGGGAACCAGACCTTGGCTCTGATCTAGCTGATCAGCACACCTGAAGCAAGAAGCATCATCATTCCCTTACTGCTCGAATGCAGGATATCAACCTGTGATGCAGGGAGCATGTGAAGTGGTTGTGAGCAACTCACCTGTGCCATGGCCCAGCATCAGATCCGTCTAGAGAAGGGGAAAAACGCCAGCTGAAAGCCATACCTGGCAATAGTAACGTGCCCTCAAACACAGTCACAGAATGTGTTGGGTTGGAAGGGACCTCTAAAGGCCATCCAGTCCAACCCCCCGGCAGTGAGCGGGGACATCTTTAACCAGAGGAGGTTGCTCAGAGCCTCATCCAGCCTGGCCTTGAATGTCTCCAGGGATGGGGCCTCCACCCCCTCTCTGGGCAACCTGGGCCAGTGTCTCACCACCCTCAGTGTAAAGAACTTCTTCCTAATGTCTGATCCAAACCTGCCCTGCTCTAGTTTAAAGCCATTGCCCCTCGTCCTGTGGCTCCCTGCCCTTGCAAACAGCCCCTCCCCAGCTTTCCTGTAGCCCCCTTCAGGGACTGGAAGGCCGCTGGAAGGTCTCCCCGGAGCCGTCTCCTCTCCGGGCTGAACAACCCCAGCTCTCTCAGCCTGTCCCCATAGGAGAGGGCCTCCAGCCCTCTCATCATCTTCGTGGCTGCCTCTGGACACACTCCAACAGGTCCATGTCCCTCTTGTGCTGAGGGTTCCAGAGCTGGACACAAACATCCTCCTGCCAGGACTGCCCCAAGTCAGAGAGACGCTACAGATAGCCACCGCACACACACAGTAACAGATGTATACAAAACATGTGAATTCAGCACATCTGCACGGGATTTACTGTGCAGGCAGAGATCAAGTGTCCTGCCCACGCCACGCAGCTGAGCGATCCGCTGCGACAAAGCAGCTGGACACTAATTATTCCAAACACTTTGCAAGGGAAGCTCCCGGCCCATTCAAACAGAAAGATGGCCTCTCCTTCCTTCAGAAGGGTCTCAAATGCAAACTCCATGAAAAGACGTGCATACCCGAGATAATTTAAGGGCAGATTTCTTCGCTCAAGAATTTAAGTGCTTTGATTACGCTGAATTCTCCTACCACAGTATTGACAGAGCAAAGGGGAACAAAGTCATGTTTATAGTCGTGGTTTTTTCCTCTTCAAATGGGTAGAAAGATGCTGGCAAAAGATGGAGGCACACGGCTGCTAAGGACAGGGGAAACTGGAGGAAAAATTAGCAGTAAAATGATACCTTCATAGATGACTTTGGCAGAAGGCGGCTGCCAGTAGCTATGTAGTAAAACAAAAGAATTCTGGACCTACACAGAATTAGACAGGCTCAAAAAATGCACTAATGATCAGAATTTTAGAAATAATCATAACTGGCTGGGAAAAATAGGATTACCTTACATGCCACAAACAACTACATTTGTCCCATAGCACTCAACTGGGGACTTAAAACTGGAACTATCAGGTCAGTGCCATATAATCTCAGCTGAAGTTAAATGACTCATATGGAGTTATAAATACTCTGCAGCAAGTTTTCTAGCAGAAAATGGAGTAGGAAGTATGAAGAGACCCTGACAAACATTGTACAACATAATGGGGTCTATTTGTTCAACCCCAGGGAGTGTTTGGGACCAGAAAGAATGAATGTAACTATTCAGCAGACAAAAAAAAAAAAAAAAAAAGAACCACCCAGTTGATTGAAAGTCTTCATATAAGGCACCCTAAAAGAAATTTCCATTTGCACTGCCTTGCCAAAAGCACGCACGATGCACACGTAGACCAGGAATTTGGCTGGGTTGAAAGGGTGAGGGTGGTGAGCCCCTGGCCCAGGCTGCCCAGAGAAGCTGTGGCTGCCCCATCCCTGGAGGGGTTCAAGGCCAGGTTGGACGGGGCTTGGAGCAACCTGGGCTGGTGGGAGGTGTCCCTGCCCAGGGCAGGGGGTGGCACTGGGTGGGCTTTGAGGTCCCTTCCAACCCAGACCATTCTGTGATTCTATGCCTAGACAAAAAATCAGCTCACTTAAAATAGACAAGTTAGAGCAGGAAATGAAGGAAGGGGGAGGGAAATGTTCTTGCACGGGCTGAAGGAAATATATATATGCCACCCAAAACCCAACCCAGCTGTGGGGCTCCTGGTGTCCCTCTCCATTTCACCCCGCAGCCTTCATTAACAAGGTGATGGATTTTGTGCCGTCGCTGAGAGGGCGCGTTCACTGGGGCCAGAGGGAGGGAAGGGGAACACAGAACATGCACACGGAGAAAGGCTGCCCTATAACTAAGAACAATATTGTCCTTAAAAAGAGGGAGGGGGGGAGGGAACTGATGCGAGGAGATTGTCACAGGAAGAATGCAACGTCCTCACCACAAAACTAATCAAGCTTCCTTTGTCCTATATACAAACGCCACGCAGAAACAGAGCATTTCTGCCAGAAACCATTTTCCATATGCAAGACAACATTTTATCCATATAGAGAGGTCGAAGCCACAGAGAAAAAAAAAAAGTTGAGACTGCAGAAAGAAATGAGGCTTAAAACGCACAACACTCCATCCCATCCCCCTCCCCTCACGCCAACCTCTCATCTATAATCCAACACAAGAGAGACAACAGGCAAACAGCAAGAGGTCATCTTCAAAGGGCTGGTTGCCAAGGGAGGCCAGTGGAAAGAGTGCAGGCATGTCCCCATCAAAGTCCAGCAGCTGTGAGAGCCACAAAGGTGCTTCCCCCCGGGGCTGCAGCGAAATTCAGAGGTGGAGGGTCCTGCTGGAGCCGCAGTACACGGCCAGCAGCATGGGAGAGAAGGGTTATGATATTTTAATCCTTCACACATTTTTGCACTTCAGATACATGAGCTGCTGTTTAAGCTTATCAAGATACATCCTCTAGAGTCACAGCAGAAGGCAGCGCCAAGGACCAACTTTTTGCTCTGTTCAAAATTAAAACTTTGGCTCAGTGACTTAACGCAGAACAGGGATGGAAAAGGTAGAGCAGATAATGCGCAGCCAGCTGTAGTTTCATTACGTCTCACAAAAAATACAAATACACCTTCACAGGTGGAGCCTGGGAGACTGTCCCACAATAAAAACTGCCTGCAAATACTACCCAAAGCCCCTATTGTTTTTGTTGGAGAAAGTACGAGATGATAACAGGCTCCTTGCTACCTGCAACATTTGCATAAAAAAAGTGAGAAGCCAACGTATGGACAACCACAGATTCTGGTTCTCACAACTTTAGCTCTTTGTATTAAATGAACACATGATGGCTGCATGTAAAAATTAAACTCCTCGTCCTCAAATACAGGAAAAGAATCTGCAAATGCAAGTGGTGAAATCTAACAGATTAAGTAAAATCAGAAAGGAAAGAGGCATCAACATTGCTGTATTATGAACAAAAAAAAAAATAAAAGTTGAAATTCTGACTTTTGTAGTTCCCAGAAGCTAGGGGCTACTCTGTTTTAGAGGAATGACTGGGGCTTAATTAGCTGACAGAACTTCAAAATACAGTTGTTGAATTATCAGATAATGATAGGATAGAAATAATTTCATTGTATTTATTTACCTCCCACCTTATGCCTAGAATCTTCCCCAAAACACACAAAGGAAGCAGCTGGCACTTGCTCAGGCTGAACACACACACTCCTTTAGCACGCCTTTTGGAGCATGAAGTTTCAGTTGCCGTCGGCAGACAACGGTAGCTTGAGTGAAAATCCAAATGGCAGAGTTACGTGGTCTGAACAAACCCTCTGGGTCGCAATGCAACGGTCAACAGGTAGGAATGTTTTAGTATTTAGAAAGTTCTCAAATTACCACCCTTGACTGAAAGTCAGTCTAGAAGCACCCCCAAGGAAGCAGACGACACACCAGTGATCCAGTATTAGACCAGCATTCCTCTTAGTCAGCATGAGAAAAGGTTTTCAAGGCTGAAACAGTGTTTTATTCTCTAAAGATGTACCCTATTTCTTAGGTCAGCACGTGAACTAATCTTTGAATGTCTACATTAAGACTCTTTCAAGATTTGTAAGCCATACAGTCTCCGTCCAACAGAAGTTCCCTCAGCCTGTACCTCAGAAGATGCTCTCGCAAGTTTTTCAATACGACAAAAATACTGATGCCTTCCACTATGGCAAGGCGCATTAAACCGCCTAAAACAGAATACTGCTTTTGTGTCTTTCAAAGTTATGTGCTAACGTTGATTAAAAAAAGAAAGTCTGTTGTCAGCAGACCTAAATTCAGTACGTAAGTGTCTGCATCACCACCAGAGATTTTTTAAGAGACTGGTACCATGGACGTGTTGCAAACCCTACACACTGGGAATTTATTCAGAGCTTTCTGTCCCTAAGAGCAGAGCAGAAAGTAAGGAGTTGGTGTGTGCACACACAGCAGAACTGACCTCCGCCTGCCCCACACAACATGATGGCCAGACGTGGAGTTGTGGTGCTTACCTGGACGTTTGTCACCATCTCGTCAACATACTGAGTACCCCAGAGAAGGACTTCCTTGAGAACTGAAGCACAGTATACCAGCTTTGTTTCCTTCTGTGAGCACTCCTAGCATGGCTTACTCTCTGGAAAAAAAAAATCACCATCTCTTTGAGACTGTGCCTGGGATATACGCTCTCAGCTTGGTGGTGGGAGTAATGATTTCTCAGTTCCCAGAGCAAGCAGCACGTCCCCAAAGCACAGACCCAACAGAGGTCAGATCCTTGCATCTGCTCCTCTCACCACCCAGACTAGACTTTCCAGCAGCCAGTCTTCTCCTTCAGATTCTCCCTCAGTTGCTCCCACTATGTTGCATTATTTCTAAGGAATCTTCCTTGTTCCTCTGTCTTAGAATCGCCGAATGGTTCAGGTTGGAAGGGACCTCAAAGCCCACCCAGTGCCACCCCCTGCCCTGGGCAGGGACACCTCCCACCAGCCCAGGTTGCTCCAAGCCCCGTCCAGCCTGGCCTTGAACCCCTCCAGGGATGGGGCAGCCACAGCTTCTCTGGGCAGCCTGGGCCAGGGGCTCACCCCCCTCACAGCAAAGAATTCCTTCCTAATATCTCATCTAGATCTCCCCTCTTCCAGTGTAAAACCCTTCCCCCTCGTCCCACGGCTCCCCTCCCTGATCCAACGTCCCTCCCCATCTCTCCTGGAGCCCCTTAAGGGACTGGAAGGGGCTCCGAGGTCTCCCCAGAGCCTTCCCTTCTCCAGGCTGAACCCCCCCAACTCTCTCAGCCTGTCCTCACAGCAGAGGGGCTCCAGCCCAGTGCTCCACTCTTGATATGAAGCCACCTGTGCTGCATACTCCGTCCAGTCTTTCCCCACTCCTCTGCCACAAATCACTCCGTAGCCCCCTGTTCAGAGCCAGTCTACTGCAAATCCCTTCACACATCTCTCTCATGACGTAAGAGGAAGACAAATATTGAAATCAGCTACGGGTATTACGGATCTTAACTACACATTTTCCTTCTTTATGCTGCTACAGAGTTAGACTATTTTGGACATCTCCCCTTATTTCTTAGCTTTGCATGCATTTCTCTGAAGCTTAACCTTTAAGTTTCTCAAGTCACCTATGACAACTATCATATTCTTGTATCGAACTTTATCACAAATTACAAAGCACTCTCCCTCACTCTACATTTAACTTCAGCTTACATTGCAGCAACCAAAAAAATGCCTAAGAAAATACCTGTGGCAATTTTTACAATCTGAAGATACAGAGTTCCATCTTAAGTCAGTTTTCGAAGTTTACCTTTTGGTCAGATTTGTGTTTTCGTTTTATAAACCATCCTGGCGCAATACACAAACAGGTAAAGTTTACAGAAGTTCCCTTTCGAGCCCCAGCTGCCACCTGCCTTTTCACATCACAGTTTCTCCAGTTTGGGCTCCAAATTTCCCTTACCTCTCCTCTCCAAGACCTACCCCTTGACCTCTTTTGCAGTTTGACAATCCGGTATACTTCAATGGATTTGTTCCCAATTTATGACTTCTGGCCATATGAAATCATTTTAAGGCGTTAGGGAAATTTTAGAGGGAAAGGACCCAACTGATTCTGAAAGCACAGGCCTCCAAACACGTACAGCCTCCGGTTTGTTTCTAGACTGTCTCCTCTTCCTTCAACATTAAGTTCTCAAGAAGTTGCATCCACCGCCTCCTTCACGCTCTGCCCCTGCTTTGCACTCACATTCCCTGGGCAAAGGCCAAACATTATATCTAGTTTTACAGACACTTCTTTTGTCAGGTCCAACGTCGTAACAGGTACCAGCACAATCTCCCCAACCTATTTAAAATGGAAATAGAAGTGAAGCCAAAGCCTCTGCTGCAACTACAGGAGACGAGGCTCTAGAACAGGCTGTAGGCCAAGGAACATCATCTCCTTTATTGGATGGCGAGGTGACCTTCTCATCGTACTTCAGCTTGTCTCACAGCAGGAACTGGACGCATTCCCACCTTTCCTCTGACATCCCCACAGCCCCAGGGTTCTCCCAAGGCCACTCACTCCACTTCTGAGTCTCCTCCCCGATGGCTCCTGAGCCCAGCTGTACCCAGGACACGCCGGCAGACTTGTGTTATGCATTACACCATGGTGGAAAGGAGAGACCAGGCTGCTCACCACATCTAACCCTAACAGAAGATGGAGGTGGCTGGATTCCTGCTCCAGGAAAGTCCTTTCCCTTTACGACTGTATGGGCGTCATCCCTTTCTCCCTCTGCTTAACTTCCTCATTCACAGGATAGGGAAAAGACGCCCTTGCCCAGAGAGGAATTGAGTTCTTAAAAAAAAAAGTAGCGGCCAGTATTATGGCATATAAATCAGATGCAAAGAGTTGTTCCTGAAAACAGATTATAGTTTCATGGGTTTTTTTTCCATAAAAGAAAAGAGATAGTGCTCTAGGTTCTCCCTTTCAGATAAAGTGATGAGTAACTGCACTGTTTTCGAAGTCTTCTACTGCAAGAATTCGGTGAATATTGAGACCTACTGTGTTATCAGATGGGAAGAAACACTCAAATCCACTGGGGACAAAATGCCCTTCTTAAAAACAGCCACCTGATGGCAGCCTGTGGCTTCAGTCCTATTGTTCCAAGTGGCAACTGGCAACCATTTTGAGTGAGATTAGCTCTAAACTGAGTCACCACTGAAGAATGTTCTGTAGTAGGGAGAATGACTTCAAAATAAAAAGCTATTCTTAATTCTAGTGTAGCCCATTGCTGAAACAGTCGCTGCAAATATTCCCATCTCACACACTGTGAAATTCTTCTTCCCTTCTTTCAGACACAATTTATTTTATTTTGCACAGCAAATAACCAACTTTGATGTAAAGCTGTCTCCACAACTCAGTCCAGTGCACTACCCAAAACACTGTCAGCGTACAAGGCTGCTGACGTACAGTTTCACTCTGCTCACACTCCATATCTTCAGCCAGAACGCTGTTCTGCACTCAAGAAATTATCAGCCCTTCGTTCTTTTCCATCTTTCAAAGCCATTTGTAGAAACTTAGCACTTGGTGCCCGAAGGATTCATTTTCTATTATTTAAAGTCAAGCTAACAATAACGAAGTTTCTGAAATTCTGGAGACCTGATGCGCTCCCCTGTCATTACAAAGAGGTTAATTCCCCGATCTAAGAGCAAAATTCGCTTTGAATACAGAACTGCAAAACTGAACAGCTTTACAGAACTATAAAACAAAACAGCTTTCCTCAGCTTCTTCTCTGACACCATATTAATGTAGATGCTTATCATACTATAGCACAGAATCACAGAATCGTAGGGTTGGAAGGGTCCTCTGGAGATCATCTAGTCCAACCCCCTGCCAGAGCACCTTATATATGGGGGGGAAAACAAGGTACAAGAAGTTGCTATAATTTAAAATTTACCTAAGCTTTTTTGTCCAATCTTCTCTGACACTGCTCTTCTACATGTTCGTTTTAATCTAAATTGTATAGGAATGCTAAAGCTGGAGTAGCAAGTATTTCATACTTGAAGTGTTAGATTTAAGGTAGCCCAGTTCAGCCTTAATTTTAGACACTTGCGCTGTATTTCAGAATACCACAACAGTTTTCCCTCCTCCTTTCCCCATCTCTCTCTGCATTCCTCCTTCCCATGGCCACTAATCTATGGCCTCATCTCTCTTCTCTTCCAGACTACCCCCTTCTCTTCCACTCTACCCTCCTTTTTTCCTCTTTTTTTTTTTTTTTTTTTTAATTTTATTTTAACCCAACTCCTGTAGCCCTGGCATACAGCCCACGCTAATAAATCCAGCAAAGCTTATTGGCTTGGGTTTAGCGCTGTGTATCTACTGCTGGCACACCTCACCACTGAGGTATGCCTCACTGATTGGGAAATTCATGGTGTAAACTGTACTCCAATAACGTAGCAGTGTGGGGCGAATGAGTGCTGTCTGCAGGACATTTCCCCCACGTGTTAGAAAAATTGGACAGTGCCGTGAATGAGGTAAGATACTATGAGAAAAGAAAATACAGTGTTGTGGTTAAAGCAGCTGAATGCTTCCCAAGAGACTGGATGGCTTCCTCTGCCACAGAGTTCCTATGCAATGTTGGGCAAGTCATAAAAAGAGCCGTACAGGGTGTGACCAAAAACCCAACCAGCACAGCATCCCACCTCCAACAGTGGCCAACTGCACAAGTTTGGAGAATAGGAAAAGCAGAACAGATACAGAATGATTCTTCTTTTGATACAGCCTCTTAATTAAGGCTATCAGTGATTAGAAGACTTCCAGAGCTGAGACTTTACCTAGAACTTTGTGTTTAATAGTATGCAATGCATCTTTGTGCTGTGATTTTGCCTAATCCCTTTTGGACAACACGTACTTTTGGCTTTTACTCTGTCCTACAGCAACTAACACAATTTACTGTTTTATAAATACACATTCTTTTGCTAACTTCAAAGCTGTTATGTGAATTTCACTGAATCGGGCTCTGATAGTCCTTGCATTGCAAGGAACAGCCAATAATTGTTCCTTAATCACTGTCTCTACCTCAGACTTTACCCAAAGTCTCTTGTCAACAGCCTGTTTTCCGAGCTGCTAAAACTCAGGCTTTTTCAGTGAGCATCCTTCCACCACACAATGAGACTGATCCACAGCTTGTGATCTACCCGTTCCTTTTTTTTTTAGCCTCCCTTCCCACTTTTATGACACGCCGAGTTGAATTGCACACAGCATTCAAGCCCTTGGAGCCCAGTGGTGCCCACCAGGCGTTTGTTCTGCTTTGCTCTCTCCTCCTTTCCCAGGAATTGCAACACACTCATGAAATTTTCAGTGTTCCTTCTACCAGGGTAAGGTTTTCAGAATAGGCTTCATTCTTAAGAAGGAAAAGAAACCTTAACCACAACTTTGAGAAGCCTTAACCACAACTTTGAGAAGCCTTAACCACAACTTTGAGAAGCCTTTTCCGATTCCTCTTTGTTTTTCCTGGTGCATGCCCCCAGCTTGCATTACAATTAACCAAGACCCTTCCCAAGGCCAGCACTGACACGAAACCCGCTGTACGTACAGCTGTGACTCCTTGAGGAAAATCCCTTTAACCAAGGTCCTCACATAGCACATTCAGCCAGAGATAAACACAGAGCAGGGTCTGCAGAAAATGTGACACAGGCAAAAATAAAAACAAGGTCAATAGAATCTGTGCCCACTCACAAAAATAAACAGAAAAGGCTAGGCATTGTGAAAATAGCAGCCACACTAACACATCTCTGTATTCCTCTGGTAGGGAATTTAGGCCATAACATTTAAATAACTGTTGCTGCTCTTTTTTAAAAATACATGTAAGAGTCCCTTCATTTCATCGGGCATTTTGAAAACAGATTTGGTCTATATCTATAGAAAGCTAGTGTATATTGCAAGCACCAAAGGCCACATGAAAACGCCAGCTGTGTTAGAAGAGCTGTCGTTAGGATGCTTCGGTGACTGTCATACCATGCATGGCCTCCATCAGGTAGCTAATGGTAGACAAAAGTATTTATCCTCAGTCTTCAGACAGACAATCTGGCTCAAACATCCCCTACCACATTTTGGCTTCTTTCTAGTACCTAATATCACAAGATAGCATTGCTTTTTTTTTTTTTTTCCCCCCCAGAGCGCCTCAAACCCTCCTAGCTACAATAGCACTAAAGTAAGGTATTACTGACTTCAAACCTGCCTCTTACTGCCAGCACAGGGAGTCATTTCAGGCCCAGGAGCCCACAAGTGAGTTAAGTTTTCCTGACATTAAGGAGTCAGCCACTTACCCCCGCTGCTCTTCTTGGAGGGACGGCAGCCCAGTACTAGCATTCACCTCCCTGTTTAATACATTCACCCAGATGAACAAAAGTTTTCTGTACAAGATCACATCACCTTTCAGTAGCTAACTTTATAAACTAGTTTGCTGTGCTGGAAATTAATACCGTGCACATGTTTGCTGGTACTTCAGGTAACAGACTCCTCTCGTTATCCTCTCCCAGTTCAGAAGAAAAAGGCCAAGACCTCCACCACATCTAACGCTGTTCATGTTGGACTTTAAGGACACATTTTGTCATCAGCCTAAAGAAGCATGCTTTAAAACACGCATGTGGAGGAAGAGCTGGGGGGAAGAAGTTCTCCCTCTCTTCCTCCCCACCCATCACTGCCACCTGAGGCGCAGTAAGTTATCTTCCCCAGCATCTTTATGACATGTTTGAATCTGGTTTGTCACAAGACAAAAAAGAAGAGACCATCACCTCTAATCAAACATGACAGAACTCACGATCCCAAAAATAAAAACACAGCCATTCAAGTAAACTTCTCTTTGCATGAAGTGGCGACAGACAGAATTCCTGCATTTTTATCTGCAATATTGTTCAATAAAAAAGTTAGCACACTTTCTCCTAGATTAATATGCTTTTCCGGATTCCTTAAACAGAAAAAAACTTGAATGACCAAATCAGACATCATAGTTGAGGGTGGTACAGCTCAGTTCTTCTATAAACTCCCTCAAGCTGGGGTCTGAGTAAAACCTGTTGAAGATCAAACTCATCTGCTCACTATCATCATCAGCTTCCTGTTCATTCATCAGTATATGAATGGTTACAATGGGGCCATCGAGACAAAAGATGGCTTCAGAGGGAATGTCTGACAGAGGAAGAAGTTACATCAGCCTAACGCTCCTTTGTTCAAAGGGCTCTGAACATTAATAGCAGCTAAAGACCAGGCAGCTGCTGCACAGAATTAGAAAGAGACAGAAAGAACAATTACTTCCTGGCAACATTTTTTCCCCTGCAGCTCAAAAAAAAAAAAAACCAACCCACCCAACTCTACAGAACTTATGCTGAACAGTAAGAGAATGAGAAAAATTCTGGAGATTTAGTCATCTTCCCTCCGTTCCTGTTAGGGAGCATTTTAACTCGGTACCTACCAGACGTGCCAATTAAACTGTTGTTCTAGACCTCCTGCACCACACGCACCAACTCCGACTCCTTTGCTATCCAAAAATAAGGGTAAGTGCAATGTCACAGTATACAGCAACCCTCACCAGGCCCTCAAAACAAAAACAGATCTTCCTTGTGCTCTCTCAAGTTCAGAGAAGCAAGCTACGGGCTAAGCAATGGACTGGAAAAAAAAGGTGGAAGAAAAAGCCATCAAAGGCTCTCACATATTATTTGATGCTAATAGAAGTCCTAAGCCACAAGCTGGTGGAGCCTGGAAGCACGTACTGCAGAATTCTCACCATGTGCTTGCTCTAATCTTTGCATTCCTTCACACGTATCCGCTACTGGCTTCTGGCAGGGAGAGCCGCTGGAGCAGAGGGATTTTTTGGTTAAGCTGGCATGGCAGTTGTGCTAATCCACTCGGTTGCATGAATCAAAAGGCCATGGATACTGCTGACAGTAGTGGCCGCACAAACTCAGTAGAGCATACAGGAAATCAGTTAAAACCTCTTCTTTCATTCTACAGCTCACCAGAAGCAAAAGCATGGAAATGTCATACTGGTGGCAGAACCCTTCAATTCGTCGTCTTCTATGGGTAGAGAAAGCCCTGCTGTATTAACTGGTGTCTGCTACAGCAGACTGGAACGGCCTGTCCTGCATGTATCCGGGTGGCATTCCCAAAAGGAAGGATTTTAAAGCGGATGCGTAAGTTCCCAGAAAGTCATGCTAACTGCGAGGATTCCCACCCCAGAATTTTTCTCTAGCATCTCCGTATCATGAGATACGGAGATGTAACTGCCTGCAGCAGTTACAAAAGTACATGTCAGAGCCCATCTCGGAGCTCTGTAAGATGTGCAAATTTCCTGGTGCCTGAAGGTTTGGGTAACTAGAAACCAAAATCAGAGTATTTCAAGTGTATTGAAGCTCTTTCTACTAGTGTCAAGTATCAAATCAGACACATCTGTGGAAGGAGCATGGCAGAAGAGAGATCCAGGGAGGTGCAGGGGAGAAGTTTTGATGCCGACCAGCAAAACGGAGAGATTTCCACATGAGACAACACAGGAATGCCAGTAGCATCCCACATATTCCACAATAAAGAGGATGCATCCCTTTTTGAGCAGGGACCTCTTATTAAGGTAATAAAGCGATTTAGCAGACTCTAAGTGTAGCTTTGACACCGGAATGAAGCATGAAAGTCAACGATGTATGCAGTCACCTTTCCCTCATGATAGATTTTCAGACTTCAGAGTGACCCAATTTTGGGTGCTGATGTGAACTGTGCTGCAAACAGTCCCACGGCTACGGGGGAAGGAAAGCTGGAGGTTTTGCCAGATAGAAGTAACCACTGTGGTTTCTGGCATCCTGGAATACATTTTGGGACTGAGATAATCCCATTACATCTCTCTTCTGAAACAACCAGCAAGTGAAACAATGCAGAACGGTAAAGTCGGTTTTCAGTTTCTGAGTTACCAGCTTCCCAGAGACTAACGGGGAGGGCTCTCCCCGGTCACACAGACAAACACCAAGCCCAGACCAAGAGCAGATGCGTGCAGACCTCGCCTACCATCCCAGCAGAAGAGCTTCTTCTGCCTGAGCTCCAAACACGTACAGAATCGATGCAACTACATTAACTAATATACATTGCCCCTCTGGTCACACTCATTCATTCAGGCTTGGTGTCATGCACACAAGGTGACATAGTTTTTGGTTATAGTTTTTTTTCTATCCCCCACCTTTATAATCAAAATGGAGGTTCAGAAACACACTTTGGCAGCTGCAGCATATAAAGAGAAGCAGGGTTATTATAGGAGAAGACTGGAAACCCCTTCCATCCCAGAAAAGTCACACCTCTCCTTCCTCCTTCCCACGTACACCAAGGGGGAGAAGAACTCTTTCTTTCCCATTCACAGCTTGTGGCCGCAGGAGCCTGCACTTCTTGACAACGGATGAGGCTCATGGCTTCCCCTCCACCTCTACCTCCCCTGCACTCAACTTCTTCTCATACAAATCCCAGAAGTTTTTAACTGGAGTTCTCAAGAGAAAACCAAATAGTTTCCATTTTAACAAGGAAGGCAGCCTGAAAACAAGCATTCCTTCCTTTGCCATTTTCCTACTGCATCCCACATGGACACCACAAGTGAGAGAACACCACATGCGGAAGTTGTGCAAAGTAAAATAAGGAAAACTGCAAGTCTGCAGTTACTTCAGAACGCCCCAGCTCCATGCTCTCCGTGAAAACCTTCCATACACTCAAGATATCCCTGCTCTATCTCTGTGGCACACGCTTCACCTCTCTAAACAAACAAGGACTGTCTTTGTGTCTTTGTTTAAATTAAGAAAAAGGAAAAAAAAAAAACCCAACCTGTCTCACAGGCTGTGATTACATCAGCAAGAGCGTTCTCCTTTTCTCTATCAATCCTGCCTTACTCAGGCTTTGAAGCGCCTCTGTGTGCTGCTGCCATGTGCTTTGATCTTTCTATTTTATGCCCCAGGGCCAGCGCTGATAATATCTGCTTTGCCTGCACAGTTTTGGGAAAGGCAGCAGCACCCGTTCCTGTCCGAGAGCGGCTCTGCCAAGGCAGCGAGGGCACGGGCACCCCTCCGCATGAAAACACACCGTCCCTCCACGTACGCAACCGTGACAACGCTTGCACAGCCTGCATTTGCCCCCCTGGTGAAAAGTAGAGTGTGATAACTGACTGCTAGTCCTTCAGCAGAGGCACTGCGTGGCAGCCACACAACCCGGACACTCGGAGTGCTGCGTTCCTGTTTCTCTAGACTCTATTTTGTTAAGGATATTTAATAATAGGAAGGCCCATCAGCTTATATCTCTTGTAACACAGAATTGGGAAACACCCTGGGCACCAAACTGAAGCATGTCAGTTATCACGAACCATCCAACGTGGCAAAGGGACCAGAGGTTTTCTTTAACCCCCGCACGTGCAAAGCCATGAAAAACCCTGCACCGCCAACAGGTGCAACCCCGCTGCAGCCAGAGATCTCACACAGGTAGCAGATCCTTGAAAAAGATAAAATAAAACAAAGTACAACATCCCAAACATCCTGTTCGGGGGCCTTTCACTTCTGCCATGGCACTAACCCTCACTTCCTAGAAAGTGAACGTCCTGGGTGTAGATTTTCAGCGACAGCTCCGAGATGAAAGCAGATCATCTTTTCCGAGCCTCTTAGGCCTGCATTACTACACGTTTTCCCCGGCACTTGAATTGTTAAATGGGAAAGCAAGGTACTTTGGGTACTAATAAGCAAGCATTTCAAGGACAGAACCCTCTATATAACTCATAGAACAGCAGAAACCCTAGAGGAAAATTCTGCTTATTTTAGCAACTGAATTCTTGACACTTTTTGTGTTCAGAAAAAAGGCAGAGGCAGAAAGCTAAAGAGCGAGCGGCAGAGCAGCAGGGAAATAAACCTGGAGATCCTACCGACAGCCAAGCGTCACATCCTTAAATGAGTAAAGATGAAGGAACAGGATTATTAAGTGCAGTTAAGATAAATTTAACTTGAAATGTGGAGATCTGACATACAGCACTACCATCATCTATTCAACAGATACAGCCAGGCTTTTTAATGTTACCCCTCAACAGCCGGTGGGTATGAACTGCTTCTGATTGTCCCTTCAGTGGCCCAATCGCTAAAAGGGAATTTCTTTTCCTCAGTTTTATACAATGGCAGCAACAGTATCTCTCAGATTCAGACCTTCCCCAAAAACGCATATGAATATTGTGAAGAAATTACTACCAAGAGGCAAAGTATTACCCCAGAAAACCAGAGAGCACTATCACCGCTGGCAGGACACAGCAAGTGCCCCGGAGCTTCCATTGGTGTCATCTATGACAAGATTTGCATTTCGGAAGCCCTACCAAGCAGTGTCATTCATCGTGATGTAGCACGCTGTATACAGCAGAGAGGCTTCCTGCCGTACAGCACTATAAATCTAGTGGTTTTTCTTACAAACACGACATCTTCCAATTTGGTTTCAGCCAGCGCCAGGACTGCCATCCTCCCGTCAGCTGCTTTTCCTGCCCAACCCAGAGCTCAGCGTGGCTAAGCTATGTCTGAGATTTCACAGGTTCCAGCAAATTGGGGATAAAAGGACTTCTAAAAGCTCTTTCTGGAACATAACGTTGTTCAAAAGAGTCTGACCTCCTCCCCACCACTCACTGGAGGTGAACCTTTCTCTCGCCTCCGGCGGCAGCGTGCACTTCGCCACCAGCCACGCAACTTCCAACAGGACCCCTACGTTCTGCCGGCCTTTACGGGAAAGGATATGTTTAATCTATATTTCTCGTAACCTGTCCCGATCCAAGAATTTTCCAAGAACTAGAGAGCATTTGAAGAATTCCCAAGAAGAGAAGCCTTGGCGCTGGGACGGCGAGGGCGCGAGCAGCCCTGACCTTCCCCGCCGTCCTGCGGGCAGCTGCCGGCTGCGGCCGAGCCCACGGCGGGCTCTGGGAGCTGCAGCCCCATCCCAGGTTTTACCCTGAGCCGCTCCTCCCACAACTTCAAAGGAAAAGTATTTTTGTACAGCCCAGCAAGGAGTGTAAACTGCCCAGCTGCTTCCAAAGCAAAAGGATTTAACCCTTCCGTGCCCAACACACTCTGCCCTCCGCAGGGGACGTGCGTGTAAAGAAAAAAAAAAATCCACTAGGAACCTAAAAATTAAGTTTGTTGTGTTAGTGACTTAACTGAAAAGTGACATACCGATAGTCATCTTACCCTTTCCCCTCCCTCTTTTTTTGGGGGGAAGGAAGAGGGTAGAAAAAACAGAACTTTTAAAAACAAATTTATGAGAGTCACACAGATACTCTCCATAACACATCAGAATTTTGCTTAAATGGCAGAAGACCCCGTTGCTCTCAGTAACGTAGAGTCAGCTATAAATACCTAAATACCTTCTCACACTGGACCCTCAAAGGATCCCACAAATTCAGCGTTTTGCTGCAAACTTCAGTAAATTAACTGCCCGCCTTGGCTCCCACTCATTGTCACAGGAGTGACAAGCTGTAGGAGAGGCTTCCCCACAAAAGAAACCTCAAATAATGCTTCGCAGAAAATATTAAAAATGGCCTGGATGTCTTTATGCTGGGAGACAACTGGAAAGGTAGAGGAACATGCTAAGTGATGCTCTTCTCAGTGGAAAATGGGATCAATAAAATGTCTTTTATTCTGGGGCTCCTCACGAAGTCTGAGCTGTTATTTCTCCATCACCTGGAGCATGCGGGTGGACCACTGCCCACCAGTTCTTGGGTTCCCTTGCTTCTCAATTTTGCTTCAGGCCAAGACGGCCTGTTTTGGAACACAAACACTTATAACTAACCTTCCACCAACACACGGAGACCCAGGGAAAGGCACTCATCTTTACATGAGCTGCTGATCTCAAAGAAGCCACTTCATTTTGCCTGACATCAGCACATACACTCAGGTATTTCAATTACAGAATCTGCAAAACCCATTAGGATTTACTGGATCCAAGCCTCTTTTTGCTTGGTTATTGTCTGTTACTTACACACAAACCTCCTGCTTACAGTGAGGCTGTCCATGCCATTTTTCCAGTTATGCTTTTATTCTACACTTTATTTTTTGTACCGGAGCTTGTTTGACTGTTTTATTTGTACAATGGTACACTCAAACTAAAGTAGCATCTTCTTTACTAAGGCACATCAGTACTCAAAACCTGGGCAGGTATGCTGCCAAAGCCTTCATCCAGATTACGCCATAGTGTGGGACATCTCAGCATTTTTAGATTGGATGTTTTACTTCTGAAATCAGTTTTTTTCTCTCACACACCTAGCTGGTAACGTCAAATAACTGCATCTCTGTTAAGAACTCATGGAATTGGAGCTCAGAGACATTTTACTGCTCCTTGCTTTGCCAGTTGTTCCCCCATATCCACAGCATGGCAAAGGGCTTCGTTCGGAGGGGCTGCAGCTACACAGAGCAGGTAATTCCCTTCCTCCAAAGGCTAAAATAACCCCGTGTGCTGCAGCACCAGCCCCAGTGGTGCATGGCCATGGTGGCACCATCACCACGGGAGGGATGGAGAAGTGGTTAGAGCACAGCCTTCACTTCTTATCACCGTCCTGACTGAGTGCCATTTATTCAGAATGTATTATGAATAGTTTTAATAATAGGAACTCAGAATTTGCCACGGTAAATGACTGCATACCAGTTAGCTTCCCACGTTGCCTTCTGTCTGGTGGCATTAAAACTTCTCCCTTCCTCCTCCTCCTCCTCAGCAGCCTCGCTCACCCACTCGGAGTCCGCCCCCAGCGCTCCAGGAGCGGGACAGAAGGATCGTGAGGGAAGGCAGAGGTGCACGTGTGGAAAGCACAAGCAGTAAGACCCCGACGGGTGTGTGCATGCTAAACGCACGTACTTTGGGTGTGCTGAGGAATGAAGTATCAGCGAGCGCTTTTGCCCTGGACCTGTGTTTGCTGAACGGAGGCAGAGTCTGGAGCTGTGCTCCAAAAACTATCAGAATCTTTAACATTCTGTCCACAAGCTGCCTCTGCCAATTTCTCTGGGCACAGAGTCAGTCTCCAGTAGCACTCTGGTAGCGAGTTCCGGCGATTGCTGTAGGGAGATGGATGTTCTGGCACTGTTCTCTGCGGGGCTCAGAGGATGCCTTCCCCTCCCCTCCCACTGGGTACCACTCTCCTTCCATCACTCCGGAGCAGCAGCGCTTGCTGGGGAGCACCCAACTCCCAGCAACATCCCAGCCCTCCCGCTTCCCAAGCGGGATGCTGAGCACAGACTGCCCTCGACCTCAGCCATTTACAGCTGAACAGATAAACTAGGCAGCGTAAGAAGCTTGTTCAGGAATCACAAGCAGTAATAAAAGTTTGAGGGGTTTTTTTTGTTTGTTTGTTTTCCTCTAGTTGTCCATAGATTTAGCACACAGCCTACTGAGATGCAAAAGACTTCATGACGGGATAGTTGCTAGATCCCTATCGAAATGGATTTTACTGTAAGGAAAAAAAACATGGTTTCAAAGATAAGAACAGCCAGAACTGAAGACAACCTGTAAAATTCTGACCCTCTGCGAACGTTTAATGTGATACAGTCATTAATTTAATTTAGGTTGTTTTTTTTTTTT
>VYZM01015986.1:256435-275311 GCA_013398915.1 Dromas ardeola
TATTTAGTTTTTTTTTTTTTTTTTTTTTTTACACACAACCTTTCTCAGTACACAAGATGGACAAACAAAAGAAATAAGGGCTACAAATTTTCAGAGGTTTCTGCAGTATATTAACCTAAGAGAGTAGCACACTGATGAAATTGTTTATGCATAAGACCCCTCCTTTGTGCAATACTGGAGCAAAAAAGTAAATCCTGCTGTAACTTTGAGACACGCATGCCCAAGTAGCTAACTTTTGGATCTGCTGTATTTGAACTTTAATTCTCTCTGCCAAATTCCTAATGTTGACTTTATGAAGGGCATAGAACTGATTTCCAAAGCACTACTAATTAGCTTTAATCAAGAAAGGTAAGGTCTCTTGATATGAGAGCAACCCTACTTTCTCTGCCTGCAACCCATCTGGAAGTGACTTCACCATGAAATACCGAAACGCGACAGAAATAGTCCCACCTACAAAATCGTTATGAGGGATAACCACGACTCGGGCACCAGTGATTACTCTAACAGGCTCCTCAGGGCTGGGCTGAGAATGCCACGATTCTGCAACACCGTGGCATTTCCCTTCAGTGCCCTTTTAGATTTGGTCCATGTCAAAGGACCACAAATAAGACTTCCTACTAAAAATGCCACTTAAGGAGCATCACACATAAAAGAGTCTCTCTCTTCTTAATTCTCTTTCACTGCACATCTGTGCCTAAAAATAACAAAGGCAACCAGCTTTTATCAGGTACCTCCGACTGCACAGGACTAAAAGCATCACATTTCAAAACAAACCAAAGCTTCCTTCTGTACCCTCAAAAACAAAGGGGAAGAGAAATTCAACTAAGCAAAGATGAACTCTGAATTAGTTAGAGGTTATTATAGTTTTTCCCTGTCTTCTACTCCACTGTTCAAGGGAAATACTTGCAAATATTGTTCTACAGAACCACAAATTTAAATGAAGAATATAAGGTATCTGACTCCTTGATACTATTCCTAGCTCTAGAACTATTACCTGCTCTAATACATCTTTGCATCAAGAACTTAAATCAAGTGATTTAAAGCTTAGACTCTTTCAAGTAAACAGAACCTTCTATATAAAAACATCCACAAGTATATGGAAGATTGTCAGCACTGAAGATATGAGACATTTACGCTGCCTACTTACTCTCTCACACAGGTGAAGCATGCAAAAGCTGTCATCTTACATCAGAAATTAATCTTATCTCAGATCTTCTACAAAAATTTGACGTACCATTTCAGCGCTATGGCTCCAAGGGACGACAGAGGACAGACACCCAGTTCTTATTCACACTCTGGAAAGTTGGGCACCGGACCATTCCTTCAGACCATTTCCCTACATGCCATAGCACCTATTAATCTGTAATGATTACTGCACGACAGACACTGAAACCATAGAGTCCTCTCTAAATTAGGGCAAAGACCTCCACCACAGACCTGTTCGAGACAGACCTCTGACACGGACTTTCTCCTTTCTATAGTCCACTTTAAAGTGTATTTTTAGAAGCAGATTGCTCGAAAGCTTCAAGTTTTCATCTTCTCCAGCTTTCCACACCAGTGCAGATGGTAAGACAAATTGTTTGGAAGGGTTTTGTTTTGATTTATTAATATAAGCGTTACTTTCACACCACATCACAATCACAAGAAGCCTAAGGTTAGAGTACTCCCACACTCTAAACAAACGGCGCACCACGTACGTATGCCAGAGTCAGTCTGAATCCCTTCCCAACATGTAAGAGAAAACTTTCGTTTTAATACTTTCACCTCAGATACAGAAACTCATACCTCCTCCTTTGTTCCTCAGCCATTCTCCATTGTTCCACATGCAGTATCACCATCCTTTCTGGACAGCAAGAAGAGATCCTCATTTGGTCTCAACTACTGAATTTCTCAGCCTGTTTTCACTGCGCAGTGCTGCCAACTTCCACTCCCTCGCTCACATGGCTGAAGAGCTTCTGTTAGTTCTTCCTAGTTCTTCAGCAATGTCCAAATCAGACACAGGATGAAAAACTCCAGGAGTCGTGCTCTGGCAGGGCTCATCCCATACACCGTCGCTTACCCTCCTCCTCCCCTTTACCACATTCCTTCTAAGGGCAATCTTGGCTCTTAGTATCTTCGCTTAGTTAGTTATTCAACTAACAGAGACCAGCGCAAAGGCAGAATAGCAATCTGTACTAGAGAAGTGCAGGGTCAAAATGTTAGGATCACGAACTTGTAATTAATTTTCTACTTTACAAATCAGTTTCACCTCAGAGTTCAAAGACAGTATAGCGTATGTCCACGGTAGCGCGCTGAGAATCCGCACAGAAATAAGAAGGAACCAGAAAGTAAGAAATTAAAAGCAAGAAAAAAAGACACCAGGAAAGAAATCAGAGGTCAAGCCCAGATTTTTTTAATCCCTTGCTCGCCCATCCTCATTTAACATCCTTCACTACTCCTCCTCCAGCAGGGCCACGCTGCCAGCCCTGGGAACGCCGCATCCCACCCATCATCACCGATGGAGCCCCTGCCCAGGCACCAGCCACTGCCTCCCCAGGGAGCAAGAACACGGCGGGCTTGGAAAAGCCATCTGGATCTCCAGAGGACAGCGGGGGAGCGCTGCTGCTGCGCCAGGACCAGCTGCCAAGTTTTCAACAGCATGAATGAAGTGTATTCAGCCACTACCTGCCTCAGCAATAGAAATACGACCCTCGCGTCTTAACATCAGCAATCCAACTCCCTACCAGCTAACGAGAGACAGGATCAGGCCAACATCAGAAGACATACTATAAATATTTTCCTAAAACATGCATGATTTAAAGGCTATCCTTTCTAACACTTCAGATAGGCGGTGTATGCTCACCTGTAGCAAAGCATATGTTTTTTTCTAACCCATTTTGTTCATCCTTCCAATAATTAATCTCCTTCACTGTTAACAGTCATCCCTCAGCATCTGCAAGGACATTTCACTGACAGGTTTCTAAATGGACAGTAAAAAAAAAAAAACACAAAACAAAACCAAAAACACAGGTACCCATGAAGTCCTAGTCAAATGGCACATTCTTAATTGCTTTCAAAGTGACTATATGCTTATAAAGATAATCTGTATTCTTAAAATGGAAGAAGCTGAAGGAGAAGCAGTGAAAATGCCTGCAATTGTTCTGAAAAATAAGTATATTTTTAATGCAAATATAAGTTACTTTATTTCTAAAGAGTTTTAAAAAAAAACAACGACACAACACAACCATATTCTTCTAGCAGCAGCCTCAGTTTGAAAGGTAACTAAAACCAACTCCTCCTGGAGGCACAGTTTGTGGTGTTAATTCCATATAACACGAACAGCAAAAAATCTGTGAATTCACTCACGGATTCTCTTCCAGACTAAGAAATGCTATTCTGCGCGGAGAAACGGAGCACTACAGTTGGGCATGGAACTGCCACATTATTGTACTGATACAAAGATTAAATTCCTCTATTGTACAGTTCATGAACCATTCCTTAAAGCAGGGTAGCCATAACTACCACGCCCCTGAAGGCAGAAAAAGTGCTCAAGGGTATTCTCCAGCTGTTCGGTTTTTACAGTTTGTTATACGCCCAGCGATGGCTTTAGGATCGCTCTCTTCTAAGGCTTGTTCCATTTCTCTCTATTCTTCTGACCATCTTTTATTATTTTCTTTCGGGCAAGAATGCTATGAAGAAGTGAAGTTCCCTGCCCCACATATCCTTGACAGATATTCAGGGCTCCCACTACTTTTCTCAGCCCTCCCTAACAGAACTGGTCCTAACCTAAGTCAGAATTCTGCCGCCTTAAGAGCACGTTTGGCATTAATCTCCAGAACAGATGCATCAGTTCGTGTATTCTGTTTTGAAGACTGCAGGGTCCATTGTATCTGGAATATGTCTACAAAGACGAGATTTCAAAATTCAGCAGCACTTGGCTGGTACAACTGCTAAAAAATATAATTCAGCTTCCTAGGCAGTGCAGCCTGGTCTGGCAGAGATCTTTATTTGCCAGCAGTACCCTTATCAACAACAGCATGTTGTATCGCTTACACAGGGAGCAAATACTTTCCCAGCTTCACCAACTCCAAGACACCAACTGCAAGTTAAGGATGGAAAGTAATTTGTATTTGATTTGCAGAAATTGTCTTTGCAATAGGACTGAATTAGATGTATGCTACTGTCTGCTACTTCCTCCTAACACAAAAGCACAATGAGAGATGGAAATAGTGCTTGCAGAGCTTACTTAAAAGTGTTTGAGAAGACCAGGATCTACACCATCGGTCCTGACCCACAGCATCTCAAAATATTCTAGTTTTGGGTCCCCACAGGGCCACAACAACACACCTCAGTGCTGGCATAAGCATTTCGAAAACCCCAGCCAGACCCAAAAATAGGCATCGGTGTCGTCCCCCCTCACACGGACGGCCCAGAGCATCCTCAAGGGAAGGTATGAACCTGGAGCTTTAGAAAACACCAAGGCAGCAAGTGTTTGAAGCCTTTTGACCTATGCATGACAAAGACAACAGCAGGGGAAAAGACGGAAGGAGATAATGTTATGTGAAAATAAAATCACACTAAATACGAAGAGAATAGTCTAAGCAGAGCTGACCGAATGCATTGGGTCAGAAAACACACAATTCTATCACATAAGTCACAAGCCTCATATAATCATAATTAAAACAGTTAAAAGTTTACTAAGTTTAAAGCCCTGCAGGAGAAAAAAAATCTCAGAAAACATCCTTTACCTGTGTAAACATTATGCTTTCCAAACTTTTGTCTAATCATAGGAGAGGCTCCATAGTCTTCATCAGATGGAAGTAACCCCTTCCAAAGTAGAATAATTTTCCAAAATCCATTCTTTCTCTAAACATAAGGCAGAACAAGATCCATCCAACACAGCGCACGCCATTTATTTCACTGAAGGGTACAACCACGCGAGTGACCCGAGAGGAAGACGACTACAAAGCTGTAGACCCAACCACAGTGGCTCCAGCTACGGCTCACATACATTGCTACCAGTGGCTTCAGACCACTAAATCTCACTGAAAAATATATTCCCTACAGAAACAGATTTGGAAACTGTAAGAACAATTAAGTGGCAAGAACACAAAGTTCTCATTTGTGCCAGTAACTCAATGTGGATGCTGATGGGACCAAGGTCTCTGCTGCTAGCTCAAAAATGATTCTTCCCCAGCGTAGCTCTGGGCAATGAAATCTGCACCTTGAGACCACACGGGCACAGTCACAAGACCCTGTTAGGGCATGAGTTCATTTAAGCCCATCCAACCCTTGAACACTTGATACTATTTCAAACCACTTTTGAAAAGGGCAGAAAAGGAGCAAGGAAAAAGAGACCTTCTACACACAGAAACCCATTCCTTCTCCACTCCTCTGCATGGAGACATCCAAGGCCAGGCTGGATGAGGCTCTGAGCAACCTGATCTAGTTGAAGATGTCCCTGCTCACTGCAGGGGGGTTGGACTAGATGGCCTTTAAAGGTCCCTTCCAACCCAACACAGTCTGTGATTCTGTGGTGTGATGTCACCTGCCAGAAGCCCTGAAGAGCATTCGGACCCTTTTAGCAAGACTTTCCCTTTGGTTTTGATGACTTTGGGCAGGATTGCTCAGCAGCAAGGAGGGACCAGCACACACACCTGAACAAGGATGAGGAGACATCGGTCTCCGTTACAGAGCATTGACCATGATGATGATGCTGGGACGCAGGACCACACGCAGAAGCAGCAACCTCCACGAGAAGGCGCTCACTCGTTTGCAGAAGAGGGGTCAGCACAATCACAGTTACTGCCACAAAACCCCACTTTACACTCCCAAAGCCCTTGCCAGAGATCTCAGCTCAAGCAACCACGTAAATACTAGGAAGACACCAATGCGGTGGCTTCAAAATGACATTTTACTTTGCAGCTGAGGAAGGGGAAGAGCGAACACGTGACATGCAAAATTCCCAGTTCACGGACGGCAACTCCGTGCGCAGCAGCTCCCGCTCTTTCATTTAGGGATCGTAATGCAGCAGTTTATCCACGGGAAAGCCTGCAAAGTAGAAGCAGCTGTTAAGCGCAGGGACACGTCAACAGCAGCCACCAGGCCTGTAAAACTGATCTTAAACCAGCAACAGCAAAGAAATTACAGAAGTTAAAAACCTTGCTTTACAAAGCCAAAAAATCAGTAAGTTTTGTTGCGGTTTTTTGGTTTGTTTTGTTTCTTAAATTTGACTTGCAGTTTCACCTTAGTATTGGACTGAAAATTATTAACTGATTGCTGTTAACTTTGATGTTACGCAGTGGTAAGGAGCAAAATGACCCTCTCCTTTCTGTCTACTATGCTTTTAACTGAAATTTAAGTACTGGGTAATTTGGAATGGGAGAGGTCATACTTCAGAATTTCTCGAGGACCTTATTTCAAAGGAAGTTCTACTTGCAGCCTTGGAGCGGTAGACCAGTTTTCAAATTACCACACACTTTGTGTTGACTGAGATATTCGAAAGTTAAACTTCGGATTGCGATGACATTCTGGTTTGAGACACAACCGTGGTACCACTTACTGCTCCCTCCTCGGTGACAAGTTTAGAGCTGGTCCTCCAACCTTAATAAGCGGTTGTGCAAACATCCCAAAAGGTTTCCAGAAGTTACTGAATCTAAACTCAGAAGATGTGAATTTTACATGAACGGTAAAGCCTCAAAAAAAACCCCAAACACGGGAATTTCCCCCCCTCCCCAGGAAAAGGTTGCAGAGCTGGTTAAAAAACCTCACGTGTGTGCCACACGCTGCTTGTATGTGGTTTCTTTTGGTTTCTGTAACTCCTTCAGAGTAGCAATAGTACCACGTGTCGGAGGCAGGACAGAGGGAAATTTAGTAATGCACCACCTTAGATCGTTGGGGCCAGCTTTTTGCTACAGCTCTACCAAAGCCAAGCAAAATCTAAACTGCGGTTGTTGCATAAATCCTTCCCAGAGACAGAAGCATTGAGTATTTCCATACTTCATAAATTTTCCTGTCTCACAAGGATATTGCAGGGTATGTAGGGAGAAGGAAAACTACCTTTGTTAACAACAGTTCGGAGGAGGGAAGTAAAGAAAAATGAAGTCCCAATCGCACCCACCCATCCCTCGATGCAGGCACTGAACCTGCGCTCCAGCAGCCACAGACAAATTCACGTCAGCATTAGCAGAATATGTACCAACACCGAATTCCTGAAGACACCGCACAGCTCCTTCACTTTCTAAATAGGTCTTCCCTTAAAATTAACTGGGAAAAAGTGATGTTTAGATGCCACAGGCAGATTCTTTATGTTTTCTTCTTTCTGGTATCAAGATCTTTCCCTACTTATGTATATTGGTAAAGTTCTGCTTATGGGTGTATTTTAGAAAGGTTAGAGGTGTCTATTTCCCTGCTGAATTTCCATAGCAAGAGAAGCCTTGCTCTTTGAGCAAGCTCTTTACATCAAATAGACAATCAAGCACCTTCCTCCTGTGGTTGCTTCCCAGCACTATTTAGCTACGTAGGCAGTGACAGAATTGATTTCACTTGCTGAACTAGAAAAGGCTGTACCAACAAAGAAGTGCATCTATAGCAGGAATGTCTAAACCCACAAACCTTTCCCACAGCAGGCTGTGCATTAAAACAAGTTACCACCACTGAAAAATAGCATTTTTTTTCTTTTTTTTTTTTTCCCCCCAAAGTGAAACCATTCAAATTAATACACAAAAAACCTGCTGCTTCGATAACAGAGTTCCAAATAAGCCTAGGAGAAGAGGATTCTAGTTAGGACATCATCATGGAACACAAAGCACACAGCACTTCACATAAAAACAAAGCACAGCAGAGCAGGATACAGAAATCTGCCTGAACTATCGGCATCCACATGGAAAAGTTCTAGGAAAAAAAGCCCATCGCTTTGCTGTCGCAGTTGGCCGTGACAAGGTTTCTCTGGGATGGAACATCAGCAGTAAGGTAGTCCACGCAAGGGCCACAACAGAGAGCTGAGAGCATAACGCAGAAGAGAAACATGGCACAGAAAGGAGGAAAAGAGAAATCAACCGCAAAATCTGGTCTGAGGAAACGCTTTCACACCACACTTACACTTCCTCCTGTGGCACAATCAAGGCAAAGATTCAAACCACAACCAGGCCTTTCTAAGACACCAAAACTAGCAAATTTAAAGTGGCAAAATCCCCACATCTCTGTTTTTGAAAGGCCATACAGTGCCAGCTCTGGGACAGCCCAGCCCCTGCGCACAAGGTGCTGTGTCTGGCAAGCTGTGGAGGCAAAGAACACCGAGACGAGGTTAAAAATTTAGCCGATAGCTGACCCACCAGGTGCCCGTTTTTAAGATTCCTGCCAGAGTTTGGTCAGAGTTTCACGCAAGTCAACCCGAGCGGAACAATTTGTTTTAATAAATCGGCAAATTCCAACTAAAACTTTTTTCCCCATCTTTTCTGATCAGCTCCCACCGAGAGCCCAACCCCAAGTTTCCAGTTCCTCTTTAAACCACACACCGTGACCACAACCTGCTCTCTCTAGGGTATCTGAGACAGTTCCGTGTCCTCCTGCAGGCACCTGAGCTCCCAGAGCCAGCAGGCGGCTTCACGATAACTGCATTTTGCTCAAATTCTATTGCAGTACATCTGTCTCTCCTGCACTGTGTTTGTAGAGAAGCTCAAACAAGGAGCTGAAATGCAGCAACTGGGCTACCCCCGAGCTGCAGAAACGCGAAAGGAAATCGAGCGGTTCCTCCCGCAAGTAAGTATTTAAGCAGTATTTTTGTAACATAAAACCACTCCGATGACTGCAAATCCAAAAGGGACCCGAGAGTAAACAGAGGGAAAGAAATTCTGTTGTGTGAGGAGGAACTTCTGCTCCAGTTAAAAAGAATACATACTGGAGTGATCTGAAGCTGCCTATAAATATTCGAGAACATCAAAGCCGGTCCTGTTAAATTAAAAACGCTGTCACACAGATAGGAACTAGCCTCTAGCACTGCCAGCTTCAACATGTGAGCCTCTGATCTGAGAGGCAGAGGCTCAGCTCTTCAAGAAATTTTATTCACCATAAGAAGGAGAAGGAAAAAAAAAAGCAAACCAGCAGTTGAGTTTAATAAGGATATTAAATACCTTAAGAGTGAGCTAATTAGAACTTAACTCTTTCAGGACACTTCAGCCCTTTTACTGACAGGGACGGTAGTTTCTTCCCATTTACCTCCACAGCTGGGATGTCTCACAGCTCCAGGACCCTTCCTATCCAAGCCCCTGAAACAAACACTTATGCCGTCTTCAAAAACGGCAAAGATTTTGTTTGTTTCATCTTGGTGTAACTTTAATTTAATCACACTGCACACATACACACACGTGTACATACATTTTGGCTGACTATTCCACACCAGGGATCTATGTATAATACTAAAGCTGTCCCAAGAGCTTTCAGACCTTCATCTTGCCACAGCTGTCTGAAGATAACAAGAGGGGTAGACAAAAGGAGACCAGATCACTTTGACTTCTGTTATTTGAGAAGATTCATCTCCCAGTGGCAGCTGAATATAAACAAAATACACACAGTTGAGAAATTTATCCCAAACTGCAACTGCAACCCTGTTATTTCACTAGAGAAAAATCTCCGTAAATTCCCAGTACCAAAGCCCACAAAGATTATCACAAAGGTGGTGGGGGAGGAGGAACTCTGGCAGCACAGCTTTCTCAAGGAAAACAGCGAAAAACCCAAATAAGATCACACCTTGGGAGTTCTTTTGCATCAGCTACTCCGCAATGTCTTTCCCTCAGACGCAGTTTAGGGATGCAAAAGATAGTATCTTTTAAACAGGCAAACCACTGCCAGCTAGCAGACTGGGGATACCTTGCCTCTGAGCAAAAAGAGGTCTCCAGCCCTTGGCTCCTATTAAATACTGAACTCGGTAGCATCTCCTGGCTCTGTTTCATGGGTTCATTTCTCGCTCCCAGCCTTGCTGCACATCATCCAGGACATCTGCCAGCTTGGCATCCCGACCAGAAAGTGCTCACCTCCCCTTTATGCTCACAGCACGCAAGACGGTATCTGCTGCAAAGGGTTCCTAAATAAGTACAAAACTGGTATGAGAAAGCGTGCTGGACCTTGTAAAATATAACACTGCAACGGGAACCCATACATTTTCCTGTTACAGCACGCACCCCCTTCGGGGACTGCCTCAGGAGAAACCCCAATCTGCCCAAGAAAAGGGCAGCACTGCTACACCACGCATCCCACCTCTACCTTATCTCCAAAGCCAGCAAGGACAGGTAGAACTTCAGTGCAGCAAGAACAGACAGCACTAGTGTGCACAACTGGCATGCTATATATATATAACATTAATGTTTTATCTATGAGATACCAATATTATTATTATTGTTGTTGTTATTAAGGTAAAACCTATCAAGGCTCAATTGTGAGTGCCACCATTTAGCCAGGCCCAAACAAGAAGTCACGTCTATAAATCTTCCAAGGGAAGGGGAAAAAAAAACTTAAAAAAAAATTAAAAAAAAAATCACAGCTTTTAAAAAGGGTTCTTCTCCATGAACTACAGAATTTCAGAACTGACCCACCAGTGTCTAAAAACGAACAGAATGCCTTCTACAATCCCAAGTCCGTCCTCCAAATCCACTTTTCTTAATCTGTCATCAAAGCGGACTGTTTAAGGGCAGAAACTTTCAGTTCCAAAGGTGAACTCAATGGAAAGTTTGGTTGGAGTCTCTTCTGCTTGGCAGAGTGGGGGGAAATGGATAAAGAGAGACATAGAGGAGAAGGATTTTTCCCACCCACGCTTAATACACTTTTTATTGTTTTGTTGTTTTTTTTTTTTTTTTTGTTTTTGTTTTTTTTAAAGCAGGCAAGCATCAAAAGCCTCTAAGTAGGAAAACAGATCTTGGCACAAAGTAGGGTCTTTCCTGAATTAAAAGCAATTTTTCAAACACTACAATCAGAAGCATTTGAAAGTTGCTTACCAAGCACATGCAATAAATTCACAGTAGGAGGCACGTACTTGCAACATGCATGCCTGTACAGCTAATTAAACAGTTGTCCTCAAACCATGACTGCAGACTCTAAAATACACCCCTTAGTTCTTTGTCAGGCCAGTCATCTCCTCGCTGATTCTTCAGTTTGCTTTACTACTGAAAATGATGCAAAATAATAAAACAGCTTAAGCTCAACAAAACCAACAGAAAGCTTAAGCTGGCCAGCAGCTTTAGAAAACAACTAAAATCCTTATATTAATGCACAGAGTAACAGGAGTCTGGGAAGCCTAGAGAGTCTGCATATATTAAGCTACATATTTAAGGGTGTACTTGTGTCTGGAACATAACAGGCACCTAATCAACCTTTGTAAACTGGCTTTTCATCTTAAAGCCAAGCGCAACAACAAAAGTCTTTTAAAGCAGCATGAAAAGGAAATTAAAAAAAATGAATGAAAGCAATTCATCACTGTGAAGAGGACACCCTAAGCCACCAGAACCCTATTTTCCTGAGCACTGCTACTCAATCCCAACACAAGCGTAGCTCCACCAATGGGAGAAGTGCAGTAAAGTGCAGTTTTTGGCAGTCTCCACTGGGCATCCGCAAGATCACGCTCCCCTGGCCACCTCTGGTTCAAGCGTCAAGCACTCAAGAAAAATGCAGAAAAAGAAATATTTATTTTTTTACATGAATCTTCTGTTGCTGTTGCAGCAATTTCAAAACATGTCTTTGTTTAAAAACAATCTCTTTTTCTTTTGCCAATCTCCTTTAATGTGAAGGGCTCTCCCTTCAAGCCAGGAAACATGAGAAATAAGGCCAAGAATTCAACTTGCATTCATTCTGTTTTCATACGTAGGCACCACAAGCTCTGGTCTGACCACATGTGAATGCTGAAGTGCAAATGCCCAAGTGAAGAGATCGTATGTAGGAGTTAATATTTAATACTTCCTAAATTGAGCGCTTCTAACGTACTAAGTGTATTAATGCAAATGCGTGTAGCACTCGCATGACCGAGTAGAACACACAGCAGATTACTGCCTCCAGATCTTACCTTTCCTTAACCAGTACGATGCTGGCCTCTTGAAAGCATTCACACTTTGGAAAACTATGTTTATGAAAGCTATTTTGGTCCAGAAGGGCCTCACTTTGAAACTCCAAAACAAGGACTAGAAGACTGTAATAAAAAAAAAGGGAGCGTTTTTAAATACACGCTCCACCACAAGATGGTATAAACTGGAAGAAAATTACTATGTATGCTAATCAATGGTTTTATACAACTACTCAAGACTTTCCTATAAGATCTGCTCGCAGCAAAGCTGCCTGCATTTCTTTCTCACCAAACTGTGACACACCAAATCATGACCTCTACCTGCTTCACCTGGAGTCATTTCGGGAGCCCTTCACTAGGCAAAGCAATTAAAAGGAAGTTACCCTGTCCCATAATCACATCCACCAGTGCAGCTCAGGGAGAGCACGTGCCAACTCTATCCGTGGGGCACGGCCAGACACGAGTGCCGGTAACGCTGTGAAGCAGGCTGTAATTATATTTAAACCATTATAGTCACATACGTCCAGTCTCAACATACATATATATAAGTGTGGGGGGGAAGAGTTCTCCAAATGGCTCCATGTTTAACAACTTTTGAGCGCCACTCCTCTCTGGGATTTTTCCCTAGTTCCACCTCCTGAATGAGCAATAGGAGTCCATGGAAAAGGAGGTGATCAGCATCCTGCCAGCGAGGGCAAGGTTTTCACTGTCTGTGCAGAGGTTTAACTAAACTTACGGACTACACCAAAAAGTTACCTGAACTCCCACAAACTATTTTTCCCCCACTTGATTCCCCACCTTTGTTTGGAAGCAAGCAGAAATCGCGCTTCTGACCCGAGTACAAGACCCAGCGCTGTAAGGTTTCTGCTTCTATTCACTTTCTTAACCTACTTTTTTCTTATTCCTCTAAATAGGTCACATTAGCAGGTTTTTTTGCTCTTTCCATTGTACCTTCTCCTCCATACTTGACATCTTTTACCTCGTTTTCTTACACGCTGCCTCCCACCTTCTCCTCAAGGGACGGTCCCAGTCCCACATCCTGACAAGGCTCTAGTAGAAGGATTCCAGTTGCTGCAACCCCATGCAAATACCACAGGCACTGGAGCTTCCGCCAAAACCAGTAACGCATCGCCGAATTTGGTACCTTATCCTTTGAACAGCCCTCTTCCCTGCAGTAATGCCTAGAAATATTTATTTGTTATTGCCTTGGACTCACTGAGAAACAGTTTGCACAGGTGCCCTTAACTCGCCACTAATACATTATAATGTATTGTAATAGTCTAGAGCTTGAAAGTCCAAAGTTCTTAACGAGGTAAATATGATCTGCTAGCCCTTAAAATTCCATGGTAATTTTTGGGTTTATATTAACTGTTTTCCTAAGGTGTTTCTTTTTGCAGAAGATATGAAAGAAGACATGAAACCATCCAACGGAAGAAAAGAGAAGGATGTTCTCGCAAGCAGCCAAGTAAATGCCCCTTCTCACCATGATCTCTGACACTCCCCCCCCGCCCTTAAATTCTCTTACGGCATCACAGCGGACCTTAACAGGGTGGCAGAAGCGCAGGATTCTCAAAGCAGAGCACTACGGTGCACGTGGACGTGACACAACAGCCCATAGCTAGCACAGGAGGAGTTACCGAGTCCTTTCGCCACCACGCCAAGAGACATCTTGGATATTGCAGTATCGAAGAAATAATAAAAAATAAGGATCCTTATTTACGATACTGCAGTCAGAAGCCAATGAGAATAGGCAACTTCTTGTGAACCAGCACAGCGGTGATGTGGCTGGGCTGGAGCTCAGTGTGGAGATGGTGCCCAGTGCCAGAGGACGAACGACCTACACAAAACACTTTGATGGGCTCCTTCAGCTGTCCCCGTCTACTACCCCACACCACAGCACACGAGGAACCAAAGCATGACTGAAACTTAAAAAAACAGAGAGGAGGAACAGAGGGAGGGATGGAAACTGGGAAACAGCTGGATTAATCTAGTCTGAGATCAAGCCCAGAACAATTCCTCTGCTGCAAACAAGCTGCTTGTGCCTTACACACTCTACAGAGGCTGTCCAGGCACAGTAACTGCAAGTCTTTACCTCAGTGATCCCTTACTTTAAATGCAAATTACGTTTCCTGGAGTCACCTGTTGCACTCCCATGGAAAACACCTTCCTTCCACAGCACGAAAAGCTCGGTACCGGCAGCGATGGAGAGGGAGACCCCAGCCCTGACAGAAGCTGGGCAACTCCAGGCATGAGCAGCCTCCATTCTTCCGTTAGAAACTGCCAAAGAACAAGCACCGATCAAGCTCAGACCAGGCACAGCACACCGCAGGAACTACAGAAGAGGAGCCTGCTGTCCACACGACTAAACCTGCATTTTTCATCTATTTTTCACGTCCCAACTCTCCCATAACAGCGAGGGCTGACGAGCCCTGCCAACTCATGGAACAAACCGAAACCCCCAGTTCAGGTTTCAAAACCTGCACATACACTTGTAAGAACTGAGATTTCGGAAAATGCACAACCAAAACTTGTAAAATATATTGCTATTCCATGCAAAGACCAAGGCTGTAATATAGAAGAGTCTTGTTCCTACCATCTGCACAGTCAAGTCTAAATCCAATGATAACCAGAAAACAGAAGAAAAACTGAAGCTTAGATTAGACAAAGTTTCTGATCCGCAAAGCAAAGCAACAAGTACAGAAATTACTCACCGCTCTCACAACATAACAAGACACACACCTGGTGCTGTTATAACCAAAAACGAGCTGTCAGTGACTTACCATTATTAAAATAAATATAAAATAAATTTAAAATATGGAGTGAGCACCGTGAAAGGTCAGATTTTTAATTTTTTTAAGACAGCAGCAATTAAGTCTCTTCCATTCATGATTCACCCTCGTTATCTGTTTAACACAAGCTCCTTAGCTTTCGGCAGGCCTTCGGAGCGGTGATGGGACGGACGGCTCTGCCCGACAGCAGTTCGGATGGGGGCTCAAGCAGGACAGAGCTTAGGTTCAACAGCCGAAGACGGACATCTCAGAGATGACTGTTCTCACTAGCCTCACAACATTTGCCAGTTGTCAGCATCTGTTCATAACATCAAAGACTGAAGGTCAGTGAGGACAAAACCTATATGCCAGCGCCACTACTCACACAAACAGGACAGATACGTCCCAGGTCTCCTGTCTTTGTACCAAAGCAGAGAGACACGGTGAAGCTGGAGAGCCCTTCTCCTTAGCCCATTCTCGGCATCCACAGGGCGTCAACTCTTCGTTTTCCCTCAGAATGAGAGCACCACGTTCCAGTGACGGCTCAACTCCAGGGTACTTCACTCCAAGGACACGATGACAAAGCAAAGCCGAAGCCCTCAAAACTGGTACTAGGAACTCAGTTTTACCAGAGAAATGTATGACCCCTGATGTCCTCAGGATCATTACTGTAAGCCACAGCTTTACAGTTAGGGTATGGAAACTAACACAAGCCCAATCACAGGTGTCTTCATATTCTAAGAGAGTAAGTAGCAAAGAAAACATCCAACAAGACAGTGACTCAAAGCCACAAATAATTCCATTTCCTCAATTTGAATGGCCTTCAGGCACTCAACTCAAGCAAGACGAAACTTAACCTGCCTGTTCACAAAGCAACCAAAAAAAAAAAAAAGAAAATACACATTTTTGTTTTCCATTCTCAAAGGACACAAACATTCCCTTGACTCAGCCTCCTCTGATCAGTGCCAGACATCTATATATCTGCACCGTTGCTTCAAGTCTCTGCTCTTTCAACACCGTTACAAACTCCGCCAATGCTTCAGAGTGTGAAGCCTACCCCACAGCAGTTTACAGTCTTCAGCAACTTTGGCATTTTGCGAAAACAGAGGAAGAGTTCAAAGCTATTTGAGTGAATAAGGGATGGGAGGGAGACAGAAGGAAGGAACACGGGGGCGCGCAGTCTTGCACTCCAGTTCTAATCCCCCCATCTTCTGCAGGAGAAAGACGACGGGCAATATCATTGATACAAGGAACGGCCACGCAAGAACTTGGGAAGAACTTCTCTTTCCTTCCTGGAACTTAAAGCAACGAGTTATACTTGTTGTCCCCAAACTGTCACCTTTTGAGCACAGAAAAAAACATGCAACTGGAGATTACCCTGTAATCTACACATCACTCCAGTTCAACGGCCACATGAAGTTCATTATTCCCCTGACGAGGCTTCCAAGCAGAAACAAACCAACCAAAACCCAAACGTTTATTGCACAAGAAAAAGCAGGCATAATATTTCTAAATCTCTCCTCCATGCTGCTTCTCTTCAAAATTGTACATATTGGTAACCCACCAGTATTATTGTGTTCAGCAGTGTATCTAAGGCAGGAATAGCAAAAAGAAAGACCAAGGGAGAGAATTAACAATGATGAATGTGCATCATTTAAAGTTTTTGACATGTCAGAATTTTTAATGAAGTCTAAAATAAACATTAAATTCCATCCTCTTTTCCCAGCACCTCACATGAGCAGTGCCATGACCACGACTTTCTAAGAAACACAGCATTTGATGCTCCACACCTTCGCTATCAAGCAGAATAAGCAACTGGAACAGCATCTTGCCAAGAGCAAGCAGAATTAAGATACATAATCCAACTCTGAGGAAAAAAAAAAAAAAGCCACTGCCAGTCAAATCAGTGCTGCTTCTTGCCCTAGCAGTGTAACTCTGTGGCCGTGTAGCATCTAGTTTGACACAGAACTACAGCTGAGCTTTTGCTCTCAATGTTACAAGAAGTTTCAACCATAAGGAGTTCACCAGTCATAATTTGTTTTAAAGCAAAATATGATTTTGGAGGTTTCAACAAAGTCTTGTTTTCACAATTGCTCTCTAATCTGGCGTTTTCAATTTCCAATCTCAACGTACTAAAGGCCGGGATATTGCCCCAAGAAACACATAATATTCCAGTGTGCCAGGCACCAGGGAGGTGGTTAGACCTTCGGGCAGTTTAAGGACCAGCTGACACAGCAACCTAAGGATGAGTTTGCCGAATACGAGCTGTGGCCACATGAAAGACGACATACGAACATTTCATCTCTCTGAAGAGTTATTCTGGTAGACACTTGACCCTAATAAGACTTGTTCACAATAACATGAGAAACAATATAATAGCATACCACTGCTGGATAGGAATCTGACCAATAACCAGTTTAGGGGAGAATGTATGACCTATCAAAAGCTGAAAGTGCATTGTTTCTTAAGGTTTTTTTTGTTGTTGTTGTTGTTGTTCAGACTTTCAAGACCAATGAGTAATTGATGCTATTAACATAAACAAGAGTAAGTCTTTGTGTAGTCCCAAAACCACAATTCCTTTGATCCATTCTTTAATGTGTGCCTGATTTTCAAGAATTTCTAATATTTCATTTTAAAGAAAAACGCATCTTAATCTTGAAAGAGCTGTGTGCGCTGACAAGGTGGCTGGGGCCAAGCAGAGCTTGCTCCACCAACTGGTGCTCCACCAGCTACTGCTGAACAGGTTCTTACTGGCATCAGCTTCACGATCCTTTTCTAAATCTCACAGTGAGCTTCAAATGATGATCCAGAACAGCAGATTCACACAGTTCCATAAATATACAGCCTAGCTGAAAAAAGGGAGGCAAGACAATGCTGTGAAAATCTCTCTAAATTTTGGCTCTGCAAAAACTCACTTTCAGGAGGAGATGAAGGAAGCGTGACACTGACAAGAGACGCTACATGTCATCTAAAATCTCAGCAGAGAAAATACGACTGGCAGCACTTAGTCTAGCTGCTCTGAAGCAATGTCTGCCATATCCTCCTCTCTGGAAAAGGAAAAAAAAACCAGCACACACGGCACCTCGAGAAAACAAAACAGCCTGTTCATGATGTATGTTATCTTGTGTACGTACAGATTAATAAGTAAAACACTTTTTGAGCGATAAATGGTTGTAAAAGATTTGCCCCATAATTTGGCTTTCCCTGCAGCCTTTCCTATTTGGGGCCTGTCTGTTCAGGTATTAACAGGAAGGAGCCGGTTGATGTTATAGACAGTAAGGCCTACAAAAGTCCATTTAATACACTTGTTTCAAGTTATGCAAATCTGAGTATTAACCAAATAATACATTTGCTCTCCACTTTCACTTACAATCTCAAGGAAAGTATGACCTCAAGTAAAAGGCCTCTATTCTGCTCTTAACACCTGACACAAAGAGAAGCTTTAGAGCCTCCTGTTACCCCCAAAGACACAGCGTCAGCTCTTACACCTACTGCCTGACAACGCACCAAGAGGTCAGAAAACATCAATGTCTGTTTCAGCCCCTACCGGCACCACCTTTTCTCAAAATGCCAGAGATACAAATTCTTTGGTCCGTCCCTCTCTTCTTTGGGAGGCTACCTAATAACCTGTATATCAGCAGCCTGTGCTCACAACTCTTCTGCCTGCAAGAGAACTTCCATCAGAAATCCTCCCAGCTGAAACTGTTTTGAGATAACAAGCACTCCAAAGCAGAAGACAAAAGAAAAAAAAAAAAAGGTTATTTTGACAGGAATGTATTTGTGCTTGTAGAGCTCTACCGGTTGTTTTTGGAGCTTACTCGCCACCGTTAGCTTTTTAAGAGTTATATATATAGTGTACATATATGGAACTCAAGCCAACAAACTCCACAGCTGTTAATGAGAAATAAGGCTTGCTATTGGCAATTGCTTAACAGTCAAACTTAATAAAACACCATTTAAGTCATTTTTCTTTACTTAGCCAAAGGGGGGAAAAAAAATAAAGTCAACAATTACAAGCGACTACAAAGGAATTAGATAAGCACTTCAAGAGTTTCAAACAGAGTAAAGAATGGCCGCCTTCAG
>VYZM01015986.1:276712-292624 GCA_013398915.1 Dromas ardeola
CCGGCGGGGCACGGCCCCGGGCAGGAGCCAGGTGCCGGTGCGGCCACACGAACCCAAGTCCCCGGTTCCCTGTGGGGGACGCCGCTGGCCCTGGGCCGTGCTGGGCGGCCCAACAGCGCCCGCCATCTCTGGCGGACTGGCAGCACCCGAGGGGCTCCTCGTCGGGGCGTAGGGCCGCAATGGCAGGTCCCACTCCCCCAGCTCACTGCTCTGCAGTTCCCTCTGCTAGAGGAGAGTGGGTAACCCCGGCCCTTTGCCTGTCCGTCAGCGCAAGTGTGTGAAACCCCCGTGGGCGATGTGGAAGAGGTGCAGGGGTAATGATCCTCGTGTCAGTCCCACGTTACAGGAACTGGACGGTGGCCCACGGGACAGCTTTCCTCTAGAAGTACATACTACTCAGTTGTGGGACACAAGATGTTACAGAGCCTGAAAGTATGAATCAGTTACAAGGGGGATTAGACAAACTGACGCGAGATCCCCCGTTGATTATGAAGCACAATGTTTGGAAGCAAAGTCCAGCTCTGGGGGCAGTCCCTAACCCACTGGCAGAAGGAATTATACCAGGGTCTACTAATTGCCAGCTCTTGTCCTAAATACACTTTGTTACAACTGAAGACCAGGTAGCGGCATCCTTACTGTGACACAGTGAGCAACATCAGCCTAACAATCAGTGAAGATTTCTTCAGTGAAGAAGGGTCAAGAAGGGACCACAGGAACACACGCTCAGCGCATCTGCTACCCACAAAATACCCCCATGAACCTAAGACTTGGGTACAAAGGATCAAAGGTTGCAAAACTACAGCGTGCAAAGAGTGAGCGCTGGAAGGGGCATCACTGTGGGGCTCTAACAACAGGGCTCTAACACTATGCAAACTTCGACATGGTCAACACGTGCGAATTTTAGGTTATAGGTATGTTCCAGTAGGATTTCAGAAATGCATAGCATCTAGTGTACCAAATAGAAGCATTTTAATCCCTTAGTGCAAACCACCTCTACTCGATTTTCCTTCACCTGCGAGGCAAATGGCTGATTCTTAGACAACACAGGGGTTCCTACACCGTCATCAACACAGGAACAGGTTAAACAGAACTCCAGGAGATTTTCTCCCTGCTGAGTCAGCGAAACGATTTCACAATCTGTAGTAAAACCAGAGATGGGTGCAGGGGCTGCTGTTACCACGATGAGAGGGTCACTGTTGTCCTGGACTGTGCACGTGTCATGAGGAGAAAGTCTCCTGACCTTCAGCTAATTCTCTGTCTTTTTTCACTAACATCAGTGGCTTTGGCAAATGATAGCCAGACTTTTTAACCCGCTGTCTTCTCATCCCTTCCAGAAGGGGCAACAGCAAGACATTTCCAGTCATTGGCAGGGTTTTATGCCCTGCATGTCAAATTCAGGATGTCTTCTTTCACCGAGTATTCTTCTTCTTGCGAAGGTCCTTATGCGACCGTAATCAAGTTTTTTCGATGTTCTGTTATGAAAGGTAAAGGGCCTTTGGTGTAAGTCGTTGTCGGTCAAGGCCTCCCAACTGTCCTACACGCAATGGGTATGTCAGCAGGGTATCGGCAGTAAGAAGAGTTGGAATTTCAGTGTCAGGGGACAGCGGGGAGTGTGCAGCTTGTCACGCGAAAGGTAATGATCGGATGGTGCCCTTTACAGAATGTCTTCCAGCAGGACACCGCTGCGCAGCTTGGAGGAACCACCCGGCATCGCGGTACTTGTCCCCTCTGTCCCAGGCACTGTCGGAACCCAAGGACGGCCATGGCACTGGATGTGCCCACTGATGAGTTTTTTGCTGAATATGGCTTGCCGTATCTGGCAGAAGTTTGCCTGTTTCAGGAGAAGCATTTATTTTAAATGGCTCTTCCCCTGCCGCTTGTTCCATTTCTGTGATTTCTCCATAACGAAGCCAATGTAAGTTTTGTGAAGCTGTGTGGCAAACTGGATCAGGGGAGGGCCCGGGGCTAAAGGCAGGCCAGGGCGGGGGACGGAGTGGAGAAGGTTATTTTTAAACAGAATCAGCAAGCTAAAATAGTATTGGGAAGAGCAGCTTTAGGGGTAGAGATGGGAGTCGGAAATCTAAGGTTTCTAAGGGACCACGACAAGAGGTCGGTGTGTGTGGAACACAGTTTTAGTCCTACAAAAACTGGGAAGAACCTGAGATTCCTGATTCTTCACTGTGAAACTGAAAAGTCAAGAATGCCGTGTCCTTCCCTGACAGTCAACAAAGTGGATGTCAACTTACTTCAGCAGTGTAGGGGCTCAGATGTCAAGTAACTGTCTAAGATTCATTGCATCAAACTTAAATGCCCCTCCTGAGGCATCCGTGAACACTACATATTTATTTTTTCCTCTTCTTTTTCCTATTTAATCCTTAAAAATGACATAAACATTGTACCTTGAGATAGTATTAGATTTCAAATTTAAATATCAAGAAAATGGGATTATCCAGATTAGACAATTGGACAGTAATCTTGTCTCCTGTCCGTACGTTCTGTGAAATTCTTCTGTTACGTGGGTACATTTTTCCCACAGGGTCTTGCTTCACAGGAGGATCCCACTGTAGATAAAAATCAACAAAGTATGGTGAAAAAAATGTAACATCGATAAGCCCCCTGCCTCTGTTGTTAATGAAATAGAGTCATCAGTACTTTTTTGGATGTTTCCCAGGAAATGGCCTAGAAGTAGGGCCTCTCCGGGTTAGGCAGAGAGTTAGGAACACAGAAATGGCAGGCCAAATAAATCTGGAAACTAAGTAGTGAAAAATATGGGAATAGGGCTCTGTATGACAAGTGGGCAGCATCCTACCCCTAAAATAAGAGTGGCTGAAGATGTGACCCCCCCCACTACACTGCCGCTGTCGCTGGACAGCAGGTACAGCAAAACTGTCTTGGCAGTATTCTCGGGTCGAACGCCGAGGAGCGACATGAGGCACGAGGTCCCAGGTCACCAAGTTCCCTCTGCTTGGGCAGAAATCCAAGCAGGAGGTTGCAGGAAGAGAATGGACTGTCTATCATTAAGGCAATCAAATATTTCTAATTGGCTTCCTTCCCAGCTGGCAGCATACAGTTCGCAATCCAGTTATGCCATAATACTCCAGATATGGTTTCTTTTTTTTTCCCCTGCATAACAAACTGAGGGCCAGGGCCTGAAATACAGGAGTCTCAAGCATTTATAACTGCAACTGCGGACAGTAAGAGCTGTGATTTGATGTGAATAAAATGATGTATAATGCCAAATGGCCTGAGAAAGCGTGCGTGGGCACCTCAGAAGAGGGCAGTCAACACCAGAGGATGCTTTTGACACAAAACATCTCATTTCCCTTGCAAAGAAATGGATATACTATAGAACCCTCCTACCCCCACACCGCTCTTGGGAGAAAACGATGTTAGTGAGGCACCCACATACTGCTGTGATGAATGTTATAGAAAAAAGCCCAAAACAAAGTTAACTGTTTTGCGCTGAGAGCAGATCTGGAATATTGGGTGGAAAGTATAGCTCTGCACATCAGGCAAGAAGAAAACACCACTGAGTGGCCGCTCGCAGCGTGTCCCTCAGCCGTCCCCACCACCGACCGAGGCAGGAGCCCCGCTCCCCTGTCCTGCCCTCCCGCGCATTGGAAATACACTTGGCTGAAGACAACTGAGAGCTCCTTTCTGTAACACCCCTGCAGTCAACCACGAATACACCACACCGGAGAATCCCCTCTAGAGCCGCTTTTAGCCTCATTTCACAATGCAATTAAACGTATGCTATCTGCCTGTCAGCCTTGTCGCTCTCCTGAACCTATTAGTTAATTTTAACCAAGCTTAAGGGCAGAACAGAGGTCTTAAGATAGTATGTTCTTGCAAATTTTGTGAAAATCAGAGGGTCTGGGCTCTGGGTACTGCAGCAGTATCCAAAAAGGACATGGAGGAAGCTAGGGCAGCAGGAAGAGAGCTGAGAAACGGAGCTTTTTCAATTCTGCTGTCCAAAGAGCAGTCCGGTGTTGCTTTTACATTTTTTGAATAAAAGAATCCGCTCTAATGGTATCCCATTTAGTTCACATGAAACTTTTGTAACTCTATTTGCATTTTAAGGGGTTACCACTAGGAAAGTACACCAAGTAAATGTGTGCGCATGTAAACGTTTGGTACAGAAGAGTGTCCCTCGGGGGGGGGCAGAGGTGGGTGGAATTCAGCTGTTTCACATTCTGCACGGCCGTCGCCAGAAAAACCCCATGTGCGCAGCGGCAGATTAGTCACAGCACATGTCGTCTTTTGCCTGATGAGGATGCTTGAGGAATGCGAGAGGAAGGGAAGAAGAACTCAGGTTACTGCAGGGAGGTGGCGAGGGCAGGGGCCCAGGGATATTAAGAACAAATATCTCATAAACAAAGCATCTTTAGCTCCGCTGTTTTGGCAGTAACTTGTTTGTCCTCCAGTACTGAGGGACTCTCCCCAAAACCTAATTATCAGTCATTAGTATAGCAAAGAGCAGATGACATTTTCAATTAGGTGTTTTCTTGAGACACACTACCAAAACCCAGCCTTCTGACAATCAACAATTAGGCTCTGATGAGCCACTTTGCGAGAAGTACAGCAATATCAGAACTCAAAAGACTTACCGAACTTTCAGCTGCTAATAACGTGAATTTTGAAATAAACTTCTTTTCCTCATGTATTATCTTGCATTCTAGCATAACAAAGGAAAACACGACCCTTTTTCAGAGAAATAAAGAAACTAACCAGTGAGCATGGATTAAAAGTATTTCAGTTACTGGGAATTTTGAATTTCCATTTGATTGAGATTGTCTCCGGTATCAGCCAGAACTTGTTTGGAGCATACTTTGTCTCTCATCCACTTTGTAAAGAAAAAAGAAAAACTCTTAAAAGAGGCTGCTCAGATATGTTACATAGTACAAAAAGGTGTTTCTCGCTCCTATGATTTATCATAAGAAGCGATCCGATAACACTAGCTAACCCAGCCTGGCTACTCTTCAATGGGAAACCCATTCAGAAGGGTGAGGGCAACCTGTCGCTGCAGAGTCCAGTGACCAACTCCCCCCACTGGTGAGCAATGGCCTTTCCGTGTTTAGGCGGTGAGTATTTGCAGGTGATGCTGTACCCACCCAGAGAGAACGGAGATTGCTTTTCCCTTTAACTACCAGGTATGCAGCGTAAGTTTCACAAGCTCCCACTTAAAAAAAAACCAACAAACAAACAAAGAAACAGGAGCCCAAAAATACAGAAACAAAACAAAATAACCCCTAAAACATGAAAAAAACCATCCCAACAAACCACCACTGTTGTCTCCAATTAATAAAGGTGTTCTGAACATACGGTGGCAAATGGGAACTGTGGCTGAGAATAAGCTCTATGTGGAAAAAAATGGATTATGTCTCAGTAGAACAACCTGGTCCTCGTTTCCTTCTTTTATTGACAATGACAACCAACGAACAAAAATTTTATTCCTGGGAAAACCGGTTTCCATCAATTCTCACCAGTGCAGAGGCGCTGCTGGAAAGGACAGCAGTTTATCCCTCCAATACTTCACAGATTAATTCAGATCGTACACAATTGCTTCTCATCCTCCTACCTGCTTATTCTATAAAGGCAATTAAAGAATTGGCGATGACTGCAAAACACCTCATATCTTCCTCGCATCTTTGATAGTCACAAAAGCATCATCAGGCTTTTATATGCAGCAGAAAGGTTGTGAGCACAGCCGTGCGGATGGTAGGCAGGTGAAGAGGCGTGATGTCCTGGGAGGACTGGCACCGACAGAGGGGACCAAGGGACGAGTCACCAAGAGAATTCCAGCTAAAGCATTCAGCTACCGGTGGCACTAAATAAGAAGCTGAAAGAGCTGAGCACTGACATAATGAACATAAAAAGGATTATATACAAGTGGATACGATTTCAAGTTAAGGCAGACAATAATGAGGGGTCCAGGCTGCTGCTAAGGCTATGACAAAGTAAACAACTTGCAAAGGCAGCCCAGTTATCTCATTTAAAATAATAGTTAATCTTACAGTGTTGAGAGCATTCCCTGAAAGCTGGGGCATATTGTTAGTTGCCATGGCAATGCTGTGATGCGACAGGAGAGACGCACTTCTCTAAGGAAATTCAGTGATTCCAAAATCGAAGACCTGAAGTTTCTCCAGGACAGTGGGCCGGAGCGAGGTGGTATTTTGACCCAACTCTGAACAATGGGAATTGACTACGTTTGATGAAAAACTGGTTTCGTGATTAAAGAAAATTTATTCTTGATGCAATTTTACAAAGTACCCACATACTCTGTCGAGTCAATAAGATCAATTATTCCCTCAGTGACACCAAGGAACACAAGGTGCAATCTGAAAGAAATCAGCGTAGTGGCAGCGTAAATAAGAGAAACAAAACCAAAACAAAATCCAGCCTTTTGATTCATACCAGGAACCAAGTAAAACTGTTGCTCTGTGCCTCTGGAGACAGGATTGCACCGCAGAAACGAAGGCTTGGGACTGACTGAAGGCTTTACTCAAACATATCTGAGCGCTTGAGGAGTTTCCATTCCTGAAGCAGCCCCAAGGGCCCCCCCAGCGCCCCCCGGGTCCCTGCTGAGGCCGCGCTTGGGGAGCCCAGGGGATGCACCGAGGCAGAGCAGCCAGCAGGTGACCTCCCAGCCTCAAAAAGCCAGACGAGATCCTACACCAAGTATGCGTAAAACACGCCAAAATATCTCCAGAAGCATTCGTTTGAATTAAGGATGGCTCCCATAGCCTTTCATTTTTTCATTTGCTCCCTACAACCCCCTGAAAGGAGGGTGTAGCGAGGTGGGGGTCGGTCTCTTCTCCCAAGGAACAGGCGATGGGACAAGAGGAAACAGCCTCAAGTTGCACCAGGGGAGGTTTAGGATGGATATTAGGAAAAATTTTTACACCGAAAGGGTTATCAAGCATTGGAACAGGCTGCCCAGGGAAGTGGTGGAGTCACCATCCCTGGAGGGATTCAGAAGACAGGCAGACGTGGTGCTTAGAGATATGGTTTAGTGATGGGTTTTGTCAGAGTTAGGTTGATGGTTGGACTCGATGATCTGAAAGGTCCCTTCCAATTTCTATGATTCTATGACTTTCATGCAGTCGAACTGCATTTATGGCAATTCTATGATTCTATGACTTGCATGCAATGAAACTTTACTATTGCAGTTTGGAACAGAAAGCCAACTGTAATGGACAAAATGTTTTTCTATTTATGAAAACCATCTTTTCGTCGTTATCATCAATTATTCTAAAATAAAGTAACAAACTATTGTAACTTGTCAGCTCAATTAAAGACCAAAAAAGAAAACTCAGTGGAGATTTATGTTAAGAAGAAGTGCCATCCAGCTGCGGCTTTGCCTCTTGCTATTTAAAGCTTGGAAATGCAATTTATCCAAGTAAACCAGCACTGAAGCACTCCAAACTAACAAACAGACTAACCATAACAACTTTAATTATAAAAATTATTTGTGAACAAAATTCCCTGTTAATGTTTGAAAAGTTAAAGTTTCCAATGTCTTAAACAATGTGTAGTGGTTTAAATCTGTATGAAAGGGGAACATTCTGATTTGGGAGCCCTTCACTCTCTATACGTCTAATTGTCTACTGAAGGGAAAAGATAATAATGAATCAGGCCTGTAAAACCGAACTGCGTTAAATTGCACTGAAAATACCCTTATTTAGATAACCACAGCCTTTTCTTTTTGCAAACTGTTGTCCAATACACTGTAGAAGTTTACATGAGAGTTGCAACACAGCGCAGACATGGGAGATGGGTTCCTTCAGAGTGCTCAGGCACAGCAGGTCATGTACCAAAGAAAGAAACAAAGAACACTGAGAAGTAACCCTAGGAAATTGCTATATGCTGTTTGATCCTCCCCTCTGCAAGGACAGATGGGAACAGAACGAATCTGGAAAAAATGTGGAGCCCGATTTTCCAAGATTCACAATATCCATTCATTGTGCAAGAAGTACCCTCAAACGCATCCATACAAATATCCTTCGCTGTGCTCTTGCCCCTCGCGATTGCTCTGTATCATCTCTACTCACTGCCAGTTACAGCCCCACTAAGTCCTCAATTACTGTTAATTTCATGCATTCATTATGTCAGCGCTTAGCAGTTTCTTCACTCATAATATTGAAGAAGCATCCAGTATAAACAACAGGTAAATAACATATCCTGCATATATCTGGAAATCATATTTACATGCAATCTAAATATTGTCACTTCTGTATTTAATTCAACACTGTTGTTAGTGTTTCTGGAGTAAATATATGGTACAAGTTGCCGTTCATGCGGCCCTGCTTCAACCAATACACTATTTAAAGTGAACAATATGTAAACAACACAAAATAAATTTGAAGCACATGATTAAAGCGTATAATGTACCAGCTACTAATACTGATCGCAATGGATAAACCCTGCAATATGAAGTACTCCTATGATTAAAGCCAACAAACAGATTTTGCCACTACTGACTACCAAAAGCAAAAAACATTCTTAAAATGTGGCTGGCTAAAATGAAGGAATTACTACATTAACAACTGGTTCATTCATGCGAAAGAGAGTTAACTAGTTACTCTATTTCATCTTAGGTTACCTCTTATATTAGAGACTCACCTAAGTTACAAGATCTGACTGTCACTTTTAATTAATCACCTTAAAGCACTGCATTTTCCACATTCAAGTACTAGCATGTGATCTACTTAATTAGTGTCTAAAGGGCTTCAGCTGTCCCTGACCATTTACATAAGAGTTATCATTAAAGTGCTAACAGAGCAAATAAATGAGGCGACCAGAAACGAAACAGACTCTCCCCTCTGGGAACACCAGCTGTGCCCTGCGCCCCCGCAGCATTCGGCAAACCAGAAATGATGAGGCAGGAGAGAGAGGATTCTGACAAGGCCTCTCACATTTTGGGTCCTGCCGAACCCACGTTGAGCCAGAACTGACTCCTAACTTGCCGTTTCCCAGTAACCTGCCTCTGGCTCTTTTCACCCCGGATCTCCTACGGCAGCTGAGGCAGCTTCTGCGTGCAAAATGCAGAACTAGGTGAAGGCATCCAAACGGAAGAATATAAGGAAATCATTTCAAAATTAGAAAACAAGAAGGTTGCCAGGACTCTCAGGGGCTCTGACCTTCTAAAGGAATTTCAAAGCCTGGGGAATGACTAAGAAATAGGAGAAGGTATTTCCTTTCAACAGCTGGCGCTGCTCCAAAGAAGAGCAATTCTGCCAATAGAAAGTAGTCGGCAAGTTTTCTGAAGCACGGTTGTTTACCTCCTGGAGTATTTTCCAGGAAGAGGTTCCAGTTCTGAACCAGGATGTGCAAACAGAAAAACTTACCGGAACAGGAGCTTTTAGGCACGTGAGATTTCAACAGCTGGCTGCTTTCCTCGGAGAGCTTGCTCAACAGGTTAAATACTCACAGAGAAGCCGGAACGCGGGCTGTCAGTTCCCTGGGACCGCACAGCACCAAGCTCAGTCTCTCTTGTGTTGCCCAAGCTCATTCTGCAACATCACGCCCAATGATGCACTGGCTGCATCTCCTCAACTGAGTGTAGTGCCTTTACCTTTTCTCTTTCACTTGTGACTGCGGCCACCAATGCATCTCCGTCCATTAATGTCCAACGGTGGGCACAAAACCTCTCGAGTAACATCACATCTAAAGACAGGACTCCCAGTGCACAACTCTGTCCTCTAGTCTAGCCAAGACCTTAATCACATTTGGAAATTATCTTTAAAATGTGGCACCTTCCAGAACCTCCAAATCCTGCATAACCTCCACAACTCTCTGTTCCACGTTTTCCCACCAGCACCATGAAGGGAACTTCGCAGGGGAACACTGGGCTGGGGACCAAGCCAGGAAGAAAACAGACAAGAGGTAAAGTAGGACTACAGCAGGGAAATGGGTGTTACAGTGAGACAAAGCACAGCCAAGCGCCAGAGATGCCAACAGCGAGACCTCTTAAGGGGAGAGGGAACCCATGCCGTGAAGTAGAGTCAAGGACAGAGGAACGGTGTGGGAAGGGGATGGGCTCACCCTGAGCAAGTTGGTTGGAAACAGGAGCCAGAACAACAAAGCAAAGCCCCAAAGTAAGACTCTGAACAACCAAAACCTCCCCTTGGCCTGGGGGATTCCTTCACAATACCAGCGAAGGTGCCCCCCAAAGAGGTGCCCTGACCCGAGCCCGTGTCCCTGGCCAGCTGGTCCAACGCTGTTTGGTTCCCGGGTGGAGGCTCTCGGGGACGGGCAGATGCCATGAACCCTGCCAAGGGCATCCAGCCGCTATGTATAAAGATCTGTTTACATGACCGATGTTTGCAAAGCTTTCCAGTAACGTTTCATTTTTACGCAACCAGCAGCGCGGGGTCGCTGGGAAGCAAAGCCTTTCCATTTGCTGCCGTGCTGATGTCTCGTCTTCTTTTAAATTCCCAGGAGTGGTGTGCTCCTGTCTCTGAATGTGTAAGAGACACTTGGTTCTCAGTCTGACAGAACAAATCAAATAAAGACATCTTTATCTCAAAATACCGGAATGTGCTTGTAAACAGGCAGGTTTTCCCTTTATAATCAGCATTCTGTGACAGTGGGAGGGGGAGATCAGCTTTCAGAGGAGAGCGGGGATTAGCAGGCTGCCTCTACACCGAGACCTCTGCTCTTTAATAGCATGTCCATTTTTTGGAAAATGTAGTAGATGGGCAAAAATTGCAACCGCTACAAAATTATATAGGTTAGTTACTCTCTGGTCTTGCCTGAGACCAGAGAATTCTTGAGTTTCAGAGGAGTCTAACAAAATGAAGCAAATGGGAATTACAATGCAAGTGAGATTCAGGGAAAAGTAGATACTATGTAGATAGAAGGAACATTCTGAGCTCTTTATGTAGCTTGCTTGATTTTAAATGTACTGTTATCACTCCAAAAAGAGACAACATATCATAACACCTTGTTAAGAAGAATCTGCCATCCTGTTTTCTGTAACATTAAAAAAAGGAATTGCACACACAAAATGTTAGAAGCCATGAAGCATGAGATGATTTTGCTGCCAAAAAATCTGTGATGCAGAAAGGTTACTACGGGAGAGGGCAACAATGGAGGCTCATATTTTTTAAAAATTAAGTTAATCAGTTGCTATACATGCATCTACAACCGGTCTTTGGGAAGTGCGCTTCCCACCTGCCTTTTTTATGAGGTACTGCGTGAAATTTATTGCTACTAAGCTACCGCTAAACCTGGAAGAGGGCACAACCTCTTTGAATGTAGGCAATGGTTCAACTGCCCGGAAGAGCTCCAAGGTGAGCTCCAGGGCCTGTGCTGCCGGGAACTCCAGCGGCAGTGAAGGGATCCTGAAAAAAACGCTTGTAGAAGGCCCAACCTTCCACCAACTTTCAGAATATCTTTGTTCCAGAAACACTAACAGCATTGTCTGAGTTAACTCCCTTCTCTGGTGAATCAGAGGCAAGGCTTCATTGACTATGTTGGTGGGAGAACTGATTCTGTTGGGATGGGGAGACAGAGAAGCCTACTCTGATCCTATGAGGGCGTGTGATCTCTGTCACAAGATCCACGCTGCCCCGGTCAACTGACACTGCCTGCAATGGCTGGGACACCGCTGTGGGGAAAACACAGCCAGAACTCCAGCATGATGTTCTGAAGGTATCGCGAGAAGAGCTGTAACGTGCCTGTGGCCCACTACGCTGACCTAAGATGGAACTGAGGCAGGGAACAGAACCTACCCACTGTTCCTTGTAATTCTGGGTAGTAACAGGTACAGGGAATCCATGTGGCTGGAACACCAGGAGAAGGAACTGGAATGCAAGGTACACGTTTGTAAGATGCTTGCAGGAGAGTCAGGGTTTAAAGTTGCACACTCTGGGTCTTTTCTGCACTTTTCTGGTGGTACACTGGAAACAATCGTAGAGGCCAATGAGGCAGAGTTTCAATAATAAGTAGTAAGGGAGAAGGGATGACAGCTGAGCAAAAAATCACCTTTCTGCAGGACTTGCTTGTGGCAGTGTTAAGAGAAGGCAAAGCCAGCGTCACTCCCTACAGCACGCGGATAGGTTAGCAGCTCCACACGGTAGGCAAAGGGTACAGATTCTGCATAATTCCTCATGCTACAGGACTATCACTTTTTTTTTGCTAAAGAAAGGGTATGTCATTGTTCCTACCAGGCTTGCCAGACTGCTGAAAAGTGATATATCCTTTATTAGCATGTTGCCTTTAAATCGTCCCCACCCATTACAACAATTAAGAGCAACCCTTCCACTTGGAGCAAGAGGAGCAGCATGAACCCCATGTATGTTTCCAAAAAGCCTGAACTGTTACGACTAGAAGGAGTGTTGCCAGTACCCCAGACACTGAAGAAGGTGGCTGACATGAAACTCTTCCCCTGCTCCAGCTGACGATGAACTCAGCAACGAGGTGAGTAGAGTCTCTTATAGAAAGGTAGTGGTTTCTTCTTAAGACTGAGAGCGCTAGAATTTTGAAAGATGTACTCTTGAATCCCGACGTGTAATGATGAAATTTAGGAATAAGTCAAATGAATACAAAGTTTGTTACAAACATTACAGGTTTGGAACAACCTCATTTTAGGCTGCAGAACAGTTCCCCTTCTCATTTAATCAGCTATCGATACAGATCTGGGAATACTCCAGCTGTTGACAGGAGCTTGGGGCCTGGGCCACTTTCCAAATGTTTTGAGGCACACATTGGGCAAACAAGCACTTTTCTCAGGCTGTGCTTGTTAGTTAAACTGTCTTCTCTCTACACCCCCCTCTTCCATTTTCTTTCCCTTCTCTATTGCCCCCTTTTTTCATATGTAGACAACATTCAACTCATATTTCTTTCTCTGTATCTGATATTACACAAGGGCAAAGCCTCTCCACCTTTGTTAAACAGAACTGTTTCCTTTGGTGGGTTGGCCACCTGGAACATACAACGTAAAGCTCTGTCAGCAGGAACTAATGTTGTTTCTGGCAGGACAGCCTCCGCGGTGGCACATCCTTTAGGTAGATGGTGGTGCTGAACTAAAAGGCAGGGTGAGAAGCATTCTTGAGTAACTACAGCACTGTCATGCGGATCACAGGCCTGAATCCAATGACTGAAAAAAAAGTAAAATACAAACACCGGAATGTGTAAACAATGAGATTCTAAAAAAAAAAAAAAAAGGTGAAAATCCGAATTAAACTTGAAATCTTTTAATTAAAGCTTTCTGAAAGGGTATCTTAGTGCAAGACCAGCTTTATGGAACTTTTCTTTGCCTCTCCCTTACCCAGTGACTCTACCATATGTTTAATAAAAGACTTTATGTATCGTAATGGTGGTAACATAATATTTGTGAGCCTAAACGTATTGTCAGGAACTACATCACAGCTGGTCTTAGCAATGCTACTGATCTTACTCAACAGAAGTAGATTGCAGGGTGTCATGCCCTTCTTTTGCCAGTTGTTTCTGCCAACACCAGACATGTTAATGGGTGCCATTATCACGTTCAGTAAGAGTGGACACCACCAGCGCGAAGGGCAGCTTCCAGCTTTGTGCCTGGTCACACATCACTGCGAAGTGGCTCAGGTACCGCTATTAGTGTATCTGTCTCTGCACCTCTGAAGTTTATTCATGATCACAATTGTTTGTTGCAAGAGGAAAAAGATGCTTTTGCTCTGGTTCCATATAAAATTAAATAGGAAAATTAAATCACATACAGACAGAAAGTTAGTATTTTTCTTCAGCCACAATGCTAAGAAATCTGGCTATCTGCATGATAAATCACATCAAGGCTGGTCTCAGCAGTAGAGCTGTACATTGTACATATCACAAAGCAGCACAAGCAGGGGCAGCCTGTTCAACATTTTTGTTTGTTGTAAAAAAGGGCAACTTACTTGAAATGAATGTCCGAAGTCAGAAAAATACTAATACTGGACTTGCATTTTCTTAGAAAACAGGAACGTTTTTACTTGGGAATGAGAATTACAGAAGAAACATGAGTCCAAACCCAGAGAAGACATACAAAGGAGAAGCAGATAGTTTTCAGTGATGACGGATATCTGAGGGGCTTAGCAGGACCCGAACAAAAAACTTTTTTGCACTCAGACTAAAAGGCTTATCGAAAAGTCGCCGTATTTTTCACAAAGGTGTCAAAGTAGAAAGGTGAACTTTCAGCCTTAACTAAATGTCATGCTGCAGTGAGTAAGGAAAGAACAAACACAAACTTACAAATGCAGAGTTTGTTCTTTGTACGGTGAAAGCCTGGCAGAACTCCAGCCCTGGAGAAACGCCAAACCAGCAGAGCAGCGCCTTTGAACTTTTAAAGCTCATGTTTTTCCTTCACTGTTTAACATCTTAACTAACTTAAATTCAGTGTAGGAATTCTGTTTATTTCAGAAATAAATGTAAGTGGCCCAAGTTTCAACATTCCATAACTACTCTGGTCAAGCGAAGCGTGGAAAGCTTTGGGCAGCGGGCTAAGGAGACTTTTCCAGATGAGCCCCATGCCCTGGGTGGCTGCGTCGCTGCTGGGATGTTGCTTAACAGCCACATTCCCATGTGTGTTGTGCTTCGAGCTCTACCTATAGAGCTTTTACCTGCTGGGGCCCAGGGCACCTCGGCTCTGACAGAACCCATCACAGCGCAGTCACGTCCTTCCCCCCACACCACGGGCTGTGGGTCACACAGTGCTGCCGCGGGGCAGAGACAGGCTGGATTTGGAGGACAACCCCTGAGGTGTTTTGCACCCTCTTGTGCAACTTCTTCTGGTCAATCACAGAATCAGAGTGGCAGGGGTTGGAAGGGACCTCTGGAGATCACCCAGTCCAACCCCCTGCCAGAGCAGGGTCACCCAGAGCAGGTGGCACAGGAACGTGTCCAGGTGGGCTTGGAATGTCTCCAGAGACGGAGACTCCCCCACCTCTCTGGGCAGCCTGTGCCAGGGCTCTGCCACCCTCCAAGTAAACAAGTTTTCCTTAATTTTTTTTAATTTCCCGTGTTCCGGTTTGTGCCCGTTGCCCCTTGTCCTGTCCCTGGGCACCACTGAGAAGAGTCTGGCCCCATCCTCTTGCCCCCCGCCCTTTAGCTGTTGATNCCTTCCCTCAGCAGAGAGGTGCCCCAGTCCCTCAGCATCTTCGTCGCCTCCACTGGACTCTCCCCAGCAGTTCCCTGTCCTTGAACTGGGTGCCCACACTGGACCCAGTGCTCCAGGTGTGGCCTCCCCAGGGCGGAGCAGAGGGGCAGGATGACCTCCCTCCCCCTGCTGGCCACGCTCTTTTTAATGCGCCCCAGGGGGCCGTTGGTCTTCTTGGCCACAAGGGCACATTTCTGACTCACGGGCAACTTGTTGCCACCAGGACTCCCAGGTCCCTCCCTGCAGAGCTGCTCCCCAGCAGGTCAGCCCCAACCTGTACCCGTGCGGGGGGTTATTCCTCCCCAGGTGCGGGACCCTACACTTGCCCCTGTTGAACTCCGTTGGGTTCCTCTCCACCCAGCTCTCTGGCCTGGCCAGCTCACGCTGAAGGGCGGCACAGCCTCCTGCTGTGTCAGCCCCTCCTCCCTCACTGCCCTCTGCTCTGCGTTATTGTTCCCTTTGGCCCATTTTTAGCCCATTCTCATGGCATCTGTTACAGCTCCATCCTTGGCGTTTGTGTTCCCACCAACGTTGTCCCTTTGGCTCGGGTTCTGCTTCGGGACAGGCCGCCCCGGGGAAGGTGGCCGCGGGGCAGCTTTAACGGCACCGCCACCTCTGGGCCTGCTCGGTCCCTCCCCCGGACACCTCAACTGCGGCCACGGCCCCTCGCCTGGACGGGCCCACCCCGGGAGCCGTGGATGTCCCGGAGCCGTGGATGTCCCGGAGCCGTGCCGGGAGCCGTGCTGGGCCGTGCCGGGCCCTTCCGGTCCGGTCCGGTCCGGTCCGAGGTGCCC
>VYZM01015986.1:292772-307538 GCA_013398915.1 Dromas ardeola
CGCAGCGTCACGCCGTGCCGGCCAATGAGGAAGAGCCACGATAGGTAGAAATCCGGGCGGGGCCGCAGGGGCGCAGTCGGCCGCAGCCGTGGCGCCGGGCAGCGCCTCCGCTCCGCTCTCCTCTCCTCCGCGCCCGCCATGGCAGCGCTGCCCGGGGCCGCGGCCCCGCGCCTGCTCCTCATCCCTGGCAAAGCGGCCGAGCCCGCCGCCGGCCGCCATCTCTCGGTTGTCCTGCCGGCAGGAGCCAGTCCCCCGGGCCTGGAGGCCCCGCAGCCGGCCCGCAAGCGGCAGCGGCTCACCCACCTGAGCCCGGAGGAGAAGGCGCTGCGCAGGTGAGTGGTGCCCGGCGGCGGGGTGGAGGGAGCGGGGGACGCGGTCACACACGCCGCCCTGACGGCCGCCCTGCCCCGCAGGAAGCTGAAGAACCGCGTGGCGGCCCAGAGCGCCCGCGACAGGAAGAAGGCGCGGATGGTGGAGCTGGAGCAGCAGGTGGTGGAGCTGGAGGAGGAGGTAAGGGGCTGCGGGGACCCGGGGGGGCGGCGGCCGGCGCCGCGGCCTGCCCTCCCTGCCTCACGGCTCTCCGCAGAACCAGAAGCTGCTGCTGGAGAACCGGCTCCTGCGGGAGAAGACGTGTAACCTCGCCCTGGAGAACCAGGAGCTTCGCTGCCGCCTGGGTTTGGATACTCTGAAGACGGAGGAGGAGAGCGAGTCCAAGGTGAGCTGTCTGCTGTGCTGTCGCCGTCATTCTGCCGAGAAAGGGGCTGCGTGGCCAAAGTCACCTGCCAAGGGGTGACTGTCTGGCAGTGGTTGGGAGGAGGGACCCCTCTGTCGGGGCCGGAGTGGCCCTGCTGTGAAGAGAGACATTTCATGGCCCAGGAACACGTGTGTCCTCCAAATGGAGGCTTTCCCAGAGACGGCGCAGACACCGAGTCTGAAGTGGGTGCCACTGGTGGTGTGGGAGATGGTGAGCAGACTAGTTCCAAGCTGTTTTAAGATTATTTCATCTGCTCTTCTACACCATGTTCTAGAACCAAAGTGGTAACTGTTAATATGCCTGTCTCAAAAGAACAAGAGATATGGGGGAGGGGGTCAGGCATTCATTTAAAAGCAGTGAACAGAACAAATCTGCAGCTGTATAGAAGTTTGGGCCAATTGTGGAAGTGGTCTTACCGTCAGGTTCCTACTGCAAAAGCAAGTGGAGGATCTAATGTTGGAAGCCTTTGCAGGAAGAGCATGATCGTTAGCACTATGTACGGTCAGCCAGAACACTTGTGGTGACTGACTGGGTTTTTTCCTTGGCACAGGTTGTGACGGAATCGCAGGTGGATGAGATTAGATTGGTGACCGGGTCCGCTGAGTCCGCAGCACTCAGACTACGTGTTCCTCTGCAGCAGGTGCAGGCCCAGCAGTCACCACTTCTGATAACTTCCACGTGGATTCTGATGGCAGTGATTCTTCAGACTCAGAGGTGAGCATCCACTCTGATCCAAAATGCCTGTAAAATTCAAAACCACTGTGGATTTAAGACTAGTGTTGTAACTTCTTGATGTAAAGTCACTTGATGACTTTCCATGGTTGGCTTGTTTTCCAAGACTTGGAAGACGTACCTGTGGTGCAGAACAGCTGTGTTGGGCTGTATCCAGTGAGTGCAGGAGTTCATGCAACTTGAACAAGTCCAGTTTCCATAAAATCTTAAGAGGCTATTGCCTGAAACAGTCTCTTAGCTCTTACAGCCAAAGTGTACAAATACCAAAAGCAAACTGTGCTTTTAATGTTGAAAACATACTTGTTTGTTTGGCTGATGTGCTGGCACTTAGCGAAGCTCTTCAAACTTAAAGCCTGTTGCTTATGAATGACTTCCAGAAATGTAAGGACAGGCATGTTTTGCCTTTAACAAAAAAAAAAAAAACCCAAACAAAAAACCTGCACCAAAACAAACCCCTGAACTTTGGTCACGGGCAGGTCTGCCTAAGCCGGGTTCTGGTACTTGGTCTGTGGAGCCTGCAGGTAGTGTGGTGTTGGTACCTGGTGGTTCAAGGTCTTGAGGAGCTTCTAATAGAGGTTGTGAGTATCAGATACATGTAGAATTCTAAGGGGGTTGCCAGTATTCTAACAAAAAAGTCAATGGATAAAGAATTTATGAAAGATAAATAATTGCCTGAACTGTCTGTTCTGATAGTGGTGTTCTTGGTAAAACAACTAGTTCTGTGATCACACTAGCACGTTTTAATTTCCAGATGAGGGTTAATAGGTGCCAAAACTGATGTTTTTCTGTAACAGTAGTGGGCTGTCTTTCTAAAACAGTATTTTGTTCTGCAGTCTGATCTCCTGTTGGGCTTTCTGGACAGTCTGGACCCAGACATGTTTCTCAAATATGCTGATTCAGAGTCAACGTGCCTGGAAAAGCTGGAGGAAGAGATCTGTGGAGAAACAAATTCCATACCAACCTCCACCTCTCCCTCTTTGGGGTCCTCATCAGCTAAGCTGGAGGCCATTAATGAACTCATAAGGTTTGATCATGTGTACACAAAGCCCCTAATACTGGAGATTCCTGTTAAAATGGGCGACCAAACCAATATGTTAGTGAAAATTGAGGAAGTATCTCTCTCTCCATCCGAAGACAAAGCTCCCCCTGAGGTCCCAGTATCTGTGAAAGAGGAACCTGTAGACAGCTTCATGCCTGAACTGGGCATCTCTCATCTGCTTTCCTCTCATCGTAGCCTTGCAGCCTCAAGCTATCTGGATGCCTGTAGTGACTCTGGATATGAAGGATCCCCGTCACCCTTCAGTGACATGTCCTCTCCGCTTGACACTGACCACACTTGGGAGGATAGCTTTGCCAATGAACTCTTTCCCCAACTCATCAGTGTCTAACTCAGTAGCGTTAACTCCCCTGGGATGACTATCCTGGCAGGATAACAGGATATGCCCCTTTGGGGGGTGTGGAGGGGGTGAAATCAAGTGTATTCAGGAAAGTGTTGCTCACTTCTGCCCATGCTTGTAGATGGAGTGATGGCCAATGCGATTCTCCTGGTATGTCCTGTCCTCCCTGCACCCCCCTGTCAGTGTTGGTTTTTGAGGGAGGAAAGCTTATTTCTCAGTAACTTGCTGGTTCTACATGAACCTGAAAATGTTCATCTTGTTTTCCATTTAAAATAATTTTAACACCAAAACCTGCAGTGGGATATTCATATATAAACAACTGGGTTAAAACTAAATAGTCCGTAAGTCCTACAGATTTGCTATGTAAATGCTTGTTTTCCATTTGCTATGTAGAGTTGCTTTCTGCATTTAATATTTAACTGTATCGGTGCAATTAAAGTGCAATGCAGCTCACTGAGCCTTTTTTACCTTGGATCTCAGTGGGGAGGGGAGAGTATCAGGGCCTTGAGGAATTTGAAACTGGGAGTTTTAAGAGATTAGGTCTCTTGGTGTCTCATCCGTACACCACCTGAATCACCGGTCTGTGGGGGATGTAGCTGGATGCTTCGGGAGCTGATTTCTGGGAGCACTTTGTGTTGCAGACTCTGAAGGCAGATGGGTTTGTACGATGGCCAGAGCTGCTCGAGCAAAATCTGCAGCCTGAACAGAGTGCAGGTGGCAGTGGCTTCATGTCTGGATAAAATTACTGTATTATCTCCTGTTGGCAAGTCATGCTATCGAATACACTCAGTCCGAGTGAAGGTGGGTGCCTGTGAAGCAGTGTGAGACATGAACAGGGTGAAAAAGGCGCAGATTCTGTGTTGCTGCAAGAATTCCCGAAGCATAAAATTAACTTTGCAGGAGCAAACTTGAAATACCACAGGAGGAGTCTGTTGTCCTCATCCATTTCTTCCAACATCATGGTATTAGAAACACTTGAGTTGGAATGACAGAGAAGAAACTGAAACTTTATACTGAAAGTGTGAGAGCTGTTCAGGTGTTGGTACAAGTGTTCTTGGTTTAAGTGCTAGTTCATGTTTTTCATTAAATTTTGACAAAAATAACTGGAGGCGGGGGGGCAGGAAATGGGGGATGGGACAGGAGGCTGTATTGGTCGCTAACAGGGTGACAGGCCTGCCTGGGATTACAAACCCAAGTAGCCTAGCTTGTAGTAAAGCATTCCATCTGAATAGTGGGTAGCAGTAAAAACTCCAGCTGTGCAATGTAGCAGAAACTTTGATTAAAAGAAATAAACTTTTGAGTAGCCTGAGAACAAAATAGCTTTACTTTCAAGCTAGAAGATAGGGATGACTGTAAGAGGACTCCTAGTACCTGATATGTGCTGTTGTGAGTCCAAAAAGCAAATGGACAAGTGACAACTCGATCCATAGTTTTGCATTAGTTTTGTCAGTATTACTGGAACTTTGTATGATCTTAAAGAATGAATTTAAGTACAGCAGAAACAATGTAAGGAAGAAGTTTCCTTTCTTGAAAAGTCAGCTCTACTTTTTCTAGCCTAGAAGTCAAAGACGTAGTTTAGAGGGATAGTATGTGGTAGTTGAATGTAGCAGCTGTAAAAAGCTGGTATTTCACATATTTTTCCTCTGGGCTACAGGGAGGCTGAGACCAGCCCAGCTGGGACGTGCAGCACAGCCCACTGCTCTCTTCCCCTGCTCGCACAGACAACATCTGGCCTCTAAAATGTAGTGTGGTAGAAGACCAAGCGTAGGAACCGTGGCTCTGTGTCTGGTTGGTGCCACAGTGCTTCTAGGTGATGTGTGTTCTCGTGAGCTTGGTGTTTGAGGCTCAGGCACTGCAGATGGAGCCTCCTCCCCTATGAAGCTCTTTTTGCTTCTTCAGGAGCTGATCCCAGTTGTAGATGGAGTGGAATTCTTGGTGATACACGCTATCTCCCTTAAGGTATCTCAGCTTACTGAGGATGTTTCTCGGTCCAGTTTCACTCATGTGATGTTCAGCATTAGAATTGCATTTTCTGTGCACCTAGACAAGCTACTGTGGCTAAACCCAGCACTTTCTCAGCACAACAACTGATAACCAACCATTTTAATAGACAAATGTCTTTAAGACAAAAATTGGTGGAAAAACTGAAGGACCTGCTACCACTGACATCTGACAGACGCTGAAGTCCAACAGCTGTGTGTGAATGGGACACAGAAAAATAGGAAAGTATGCAAGACATGGCCATCCGAAGCCAAAAATCCCATACCAATTATTGGCCTCTCCCATGCAAGACAACCCCCAGGAAATCCAGCGTTGTAAAGGGCTGCTTCAGACAACAGTCAGAACGAAACAAATTATACCTCTGTTGCATATTACTTTCCTTTGTTCTTCAGCCAGCCAGGCTGCAGCTCTCAGCTGCAGGGCAAGCTTCTGCTCCAAGAATTATTCTGAGCCAGTGGTCCAGGAAAGATCAGTGCTCACAACTTTGCAATTTTAAATTACTTTGATTCATTAGTTAGTGGTGGTTTGAACCAGCATCTCAAGTAAAGTACGGTTTGATAGCTGCACATGTAAGCTTTTTGGGTCTCCTGTAAATGGAATTCAAAGTAAGAGCCTGCCCTAGAGCAGCCAAGTGCTCTGCAGCAACGGCTGCAGCTGGGGAGGAAGTGGTGGTGGTGGAGATCCCCTTTTCTCCCCCGTAATCGCAGCTGCTGCCAACTGTCGCTTTGAAGCAGAGCTCTGCAATCCTCCGAATCGTCCTGGTGCTACGACGGGTAGAACCAAGCAAAAGGATGGGAGTAGTCAGGCTGGGTGCTATGGAGCAGAAAGCTACTGTCTCAGTAGTAACTCCCCTGCAGCGCGTCCCGCTGCTGCCCTGGCAGGCAGGGAAAGCACTTCTGTGTCCCATGGCCCGAAATGCTGTGATGTGGGGACTGCAGCACTTCACTAGTGCTGTGCCGCTGTCCTGCTCTCCCTTCCTGCAACAGCCTGCCCGGGAAGACCTGTCATTTTGCCATCCCTCTGCCTTCCTCCAAAGCTGCCTGCGTGCCATGGCTCTCCCACCCCAGCTGCTCCTGTCGGTGCCCGTAGCCGCCGTCCGGCCCTGTCCCTCGGGAGGGTTGACCCGTGCTGGTCAGCCGCTGCAGCACCGTTTGTGACCATGCGTTGGGTGAGTTGTGAAGGTGATGCGAGATGAAGTGGAATGGATAATCCTCAACGCTGCCTATTAGAAAATCGCTCCCGTTGATTACTGAGTAACTTCCCGGGGTGATTCACCCGGCAGCACTGCCACCCCGTGCCCGGGGGGCATGCTGCATGCTGGACGGGCACGCACTGCTGCTGCCAGCTTCCCATAGCGCATTGGTTAACTCGCCTCACAGCGGAACACGGTTTGTGTCTCGATGATCTTTAATGTCTAAAAAAAATCAAGGAAAATACTGTTACGGTCACATTTCCGTTGTATTTAGAATTGGACTCTGTTTAATAGGTTCACATCCAAACCTTGTTAAGCACAGTAGGCAAGAATGTTCAACGAAGTAGTATTTACACTGTTTTGCTTCCCTTTTTCAACTTTACAGCTACAGATATTTCCTGACATGCTTTATCTGGACTTACTGGCAGCATTAGGTTCCAGGACAAGCTGCTAATATTTATTGAGATCTCTTCCACTAAAAGCTCACAAATAGCTCTTTTTGGGCATCTGGACGCCTAATACCATTCAGAATTTCTATTCGTGCTAATATTTTTTACTATTATCAAGTCTACTTAGGTGCTGCCAATACAGGATAAGGGGTTTTTTTAAGCGTCCGCAGATCAAAGTGTGAGAATCTGAAGTGTCAGCAGAGGCTTTTTATCGGAGATCTTCCTGTTGCTGTGTCCTGGTTTGAGGACCTAAACCACCACAAGATGCTTCCTGTAGATGGCTGCTTTCTGACTGCTCCAACTTCTGGTTTGGAGCCCTGCTTGCCTCGCAAGCAGCACGGATCCAGCCCCAGTGGTTCACATGTCTGTTACATCTGCATTTGATTAAATAAATCTTCGGTGGTGGAAGCCACGCATCTGCTGTAGCGAACTGACACAAGACACAGGCTCTGGAACAACTACAAGTCCAGCTCTAAGTCCATGCCAAAATAAACTGTCCCTCTCCCCAGGGCTGGCTGTACCAGACAGATTCCCCCTCCCACTTCTGCAGCCTCCTCCCCGCCAGCCCCAAGAGCCTTATGCAATCCTAAACGTGCTGGGGATTACACTATTCTTTTCCTCTCTCCAACTCTGCATTGGAAAAGCATTTAAGACTTGTCTAAATCCACAGTACAATTTAAGCGAATCAATGCTTAACTCAGCCTAGAAAACTCAGGGGGCTTTATTATTATTATTTTTTTAATATAATTCTGAAGTGCTGTTTTTCCCTCAGTGTGAAAGCCAAGGTAATACTGACCTAGCACACCCAGCTTTACAGCTGCTCAAAAAACTCTTGAACAGAAGACGTCAAACAAAAGAGCAGTGTTACAAATAATTATTAAGATTTGTTTTAAAACTCTCCTCAAACATTTCTTGATTTTATACAGAACTAAGCAAGCTAGGCATTCTTTATTTTACTCCGAAGTTAAATGAAAGACCTGAAAAGACCAGCTGTAGCAACACCTTTTGGCAGCCCTTTGCTTTGTTAGAGGCCTTTGGGTCAGGACAGATTTACAGCAACTCTGCCTCTCGGGCAGCTTCAGGTTTACTCTACCCTGCTGTTGGGCCCCCTTGTCCTGCTGAACACCGTGGAGGAAAGAAGTGACGTGCCCTTGGGACTATGTAGTTAAATTAAAAACCTTTTCAGGCCAGAAGAGTACTTTACCCTCCAGCTGAAGGACTGGACGTACGCTCCCAAGTTTTTCCACTTTTATTAGGAATGAAACACAGCCATCTAAAAAATATTTTAGAAAATTTATTGAAAACTGACATACAAAGGGTGATTTGGTCCCAAGAGAAGACAGACCAGAATCAGTTATTTCAAAATAAAGTTTTTCCTAATACTGCATCACATTTGCCATCCCGCTTGCAAACAGCATTAATAAAAGTCTTTTAAGGAAGCCAACAACAAATGAAACTTACAAATACAGAAGTTTGAAAACACTCAGTAACTTGTTCTCTCTTACCCTCTCCAAATGATTGCTACAGCAAGAATCCTGCTCAGTCAGGTATCCGAGATACTTGATTACTGCTCTACACCACTCTTCTCCCCCCATCAATTTAAGTGATCCAACCCTGTTCTCTCCTGTCACAAGGGCAGAAACAAATTATGAAAAAATTAAAATAGAGGTTTTCTACCAAAGCAAATTTCTTGGACGCAGTTTTTTTCCCCATCTCTTGGTCTTTGTCAATAGTCCACCACTATATTCATGTTTCAGACAGCAGAATAAGAGGGGTCAGTGATGCTCTATTAGCATCAAACAATGAAGAGGAAACACACCTCTGAAAGTCAACCTTTGGTACAAACAAAACAAGAAAAAAAAGTACGCTTAAAAGCCATCTACAAAAGTTTCTTCTTCTGCAAGTCTGATAGGCAATTTGTCATTTCTAAGAGGAAAAAACCTGCATCTAAATTTGACGTACTTAGGCCTCCTACAATTTTCTACATCCTGTCACAATTTCAGTGTTGCTGAGATGGTTTAATCAAATTTTTGAATTTTTTATCCTTTCTATTCAGTTTATTTAGGATTCAGAGCTATCAGCTAAAACAATTCCAACCTTGAACTTTCACTATAATGCTGCAGGCTTAAATACAGGTAATTATTTGGAGAGACCACGTTTTCTGCCCACAGTGACTACAGCCTTCTCCAAACTGCACTGCTTTGCTTTACACTCAAGCAATGTAGCGTGTCAAAGGCTGTAGATTTTAAGCACGTTCAGCAGCTTAATAATATATGAGAAATTTTACACAATTCATGCAAGAGATTTATAGCAAGCCCCAAAACGAAATTAGGCATCATAGCAAGACAAAGCTGCACACGGTCTCTAATTTAATAAGAGTTCCAGAATGGTAAAGTTATAGACTGGTTTCCAGAGTAATACCTATTCAAATGTTGGAATGTTTTTAGTGGAGCTCTGAAATGTTTTAGCAAGAGACAGCAAATTTCACACAACCTTCAACAAGAGCAGCAAGATAGACAGGATTTAACAAATAGGGACACCTTTTGAACGAAGCTTCTGCTGTCGGCCAAAAGAAAAGAAAGGATGACTGCAAAAAGAGAAGCTTGATTTTAAACTATTGACTATTCAACGGTAAAAAAATATCATCACAAAGATTATAAATTAGCTGTGCAAAGGAAGAGTAGATTCTCTTACGCAAACAGCTGCATTACTATGTACTTCCTCCTTTACGTTAGCAAGATGTTAAAACAGACTGGGATGGTAAGAGTCTGAACAGAACCTATTACTTGGAAAGGAATTTCTTCCAAAAAGCCTCAATTCAGCTATGTCTGAGAAAGCGCAAGGACTTAAGAACAGAAGATAAGATTCTTTGCCTTGTTTGAGGGTTTTAAGCATAACAGAACTGTTGTGCGTTGAGGAAAGGTACAAGCAATAACTCATTGAGGATTCCTTTTCTTAACGCCCTAAGCAGGGTACAAAATTCTTTTGGCATATATCTGTATAAACTATGTGACGTTATGTTAATGGCACGTCTTCTGGCTTAAAATTTAAGTCTAGATTCCCTCAGGAAGAAGACAAGCATCTTTTTTACTTCACTACCAATGGCAGCAGTCTCAAAGTTTGGGACTTGGTTATAGACAATAATCAGCATTTGACTCTCTCTATGCCAGAATATCTGCTCCCTGTTACCTGATTTACTTACCATGTTTATCAAAATTAAAAGATGCCATTTCTTTAATCAAAAGTTACGCTGTCTTCAACTGACTTTCCAACTCGATGCATACAAATAATCACAGCACAATGCAAGATGTGACCCAATTGACAGAGAACCACTTTTCTCCAGCCTTTGCATCATTTTGGGGAGGGGGGCATCAAAAAACCCCACAATTTAAGAGCCAATGAACCAAAGATGACTAAAGTTAGTAGTTATCTTTGAAGTTAGTAGCTGGTTTTACTTTCTACAAAGCAAGAGGCTTATCCTCGGCTAGAACATTCCTTCCCTAGCACACTGCAGAACGCGTAACTTTTGCATTTGAGTTCACATCAAGTACAAACCAGCCACAGATGAAACAGTGTGAAAAGCTGTACTTCCATAGGGACTGCTCTTCTATCACGGACTGGACTCAAAAGTATTTCTTCCTTTCTTTCCAATTCTTCCTTTTTGTAATTCAAATTAAACTAACTGACCAAGCATATTACGTACATCAAAGCCTTAATGGCTCAGTAAGTGAAAGATGTGGCTTAAGCCACAGTTACATTCAATATTTGGATTTTATACTTTACCAAGAACAATTAAGAGGATATTTCACCATTAAGCAAGATTGAAAGTTACTTCCTTGTTCCAAAGACCTCTGAATTACCTTCTCAGTAAAAACGAGAATATTTAACAGACCAGACTACAGAAATTGTTGTGTTTTTTTTTTTTTTTTTTCAGTTTCCTTAAGTTTTGTCTGGCCAATCCACATTCTTATGATGGTTAGTAGGAAAACCAAAAACAAATAATAAAACTTCAGATTCACACATCAAACCAGAAAGAAAGAGGGGTTCAAAAAACAGCAATAAAACCCATCAGAAGCTCACCACTTCCACTATAAATTCTGGCATCTACAACTCCATTTCTTCTTCTGCACACCCAGAGATTCCCAAACTAGCATACGGATCTGGAGCCATGGCAGTCTGTTGTGATTCAGGGAATGTTTCAGTCTGTGGGTCAAAAGCAGCTCTTGATGTCGACTGCTTAGCTTGACACCCTTCCGTACTCTGCTGCTTGAAGTTCTTACCAGAAACAGGCTTCAGTTTATCTGTGAGAAACTCAGGAAGAGGTTTCCAAAGCACCAGCTCCATAGATGGACGGCTCCTAGAAGGGATGGAGTCTCAGTTAAATTTAAGTTTTCCAATCACTATTAAATGCACAACACCAGTAAGTACCTTCATCCTTTGTGCTAGCCTGGAACTATATTCCAGAATTCATGTATCATTTTTTACCCCCCTATTACATTTCCTCTTCCTTAACCAGTTCCATTACTCCTGGTTCTAATCCTGCATTTTCTTTCTTTTCTTTTGCACCAAACTTGATGACCACTGCTGGTCACACTTCATGACCACCACCTTTTGTAAACTCACATACATAAAAATCAAGATACAATGGTTTATTCAACCAACTTCACTCTGTACAGATGAGGAGGACGAAACAGACAGCTTGATGACCACTACAGTTACACTTAATTCTCTTTTACATTAGGACAGTTTTTCCTGGTTTTGACCAGATGAACGGTCTGTTATAGAACGTTGGCTACATCATGCAGTAATTAAGGACATCTCCACAAACACGAGACTGGGTCTCTCTTTTCATTTTTATGTGTTAGCTACATAGCACCATGATTTCCTCCAGCACTTACATAGATTCTATTATTTTCTTTGTCAGGACTTCACCAAAATCCCTCTTCATCCCTTTCTTAAGGGTATCTGACAGGATAAGAGTGGGCAGATTGCTAACATTTCCATCAGCATGAACTTCCTCATCTTCATCAATTATCCTAGGAATGGAGGGGGAAGAGGGAGATAAACACTATTGAGCATACCGTTAACAGGCACATCCACCGTAGACTACAGTTACATCTACGTGCACTGCATTGTACAGTGTAGATCTCTGACCGAGGCCGAGTACCAGAAGCAGCGGGGCCATGTTAACTCGAGTCTCTCTTGGGCCAACATACCCTAAGAATGACCGTTACCACAGAAGCCGCTTGAGCGGCTAAGCCACTTCTGGTACCTGAGCTAGCCTTGTTACCCCCGCACCGTCCAGAGGTGCGCAATGCAGGCATACACTAAGAGAAAATAAATAAATTCGCTTCAGGGGAAAGTGTATGAATCATTCACATTACAAGAGTAAGTCTCAGTTATGCAGTAGCTTCATCAGCTTGATTCCCCATATCTTAACTTTGAGAATTATTGAAAAGCTACTGAATATAGTTCTTAACCTTTAAGGACGTTGCACCGATTTCTCAGATTAAAACGGCACAAAAAGTTGGAAGCATTTAAAACAAACTGGAGGTATCTCCTTTGGTTTTGGTAAACCTTTTCAAGAAAATTTAGCAGAGTAGCTGGGAAGGATGGGGAACAATCCTCCGAGAGGTCCAAAGCAGACTTTGTAATGCAGATATAGCCAGATAATAAAGACAAATAGCACTACTCTGATTTACCCATGAAAAAATAAAATAATCTAACAGTACCTTGCTTCCCTTCACGCATCATCTATGGAGTAATCATCTAAAAAAAAATCTTGTTTTATCATTTATATAACTTTTGGCTTTTCTAACAACTGTCTGCAGTGGTCATTTTAGGTATTTCAGAATACCAGCTCAACTCCAATCAACGTATATATACACATGACATTCCCAGAAATCTTTCAAAGGCAAGAATGCACAGTACATTTATTAAAAGATTGCAACAGACTGCCCATAGCCACCCCATTAACCCAGTATCAACCCATCTGGTATTTAACAGCAAGATGAACCTCAGTTTTAGTGCATACGTGTAGAGACATCTCTCTGGTTCATGCTAGTCTCTACACTGATAAATTCACATCTGTCTTGAGCATTTACAAGTATTAATTGCAGAACAAGTTGAATAAAGCTGAGCTCAAGTCTGACCAGATAACAACAGTTAAAATTTGAGCTCTGGATACTCACAAAAGAACATAAAACCCCATTATGGTACATACACTGATGCTGCGTAACGACTGTGAAAAGATGTTTATTTATTCGGCATTTCTTGCTCTAGCACCCTCAATTTCAGATCATAGTATCAGAGTATCAAACACTCAGAGCACCACAGGTAGCCTAAAAAGAAATCACTTGAACAGAAGGTTCATCTCAGACTTACAGCAGTGTTATTGCACTGCCAAGTGCTACATTTAACCCTTAATGCCCACCAAAAAAAGGGAAAGCTCAGCAAAGCCGGTCTACTCAATCCCTGCATTTACCTGTCCTCAATTTCCTGAAGCTTCCTGCGAGCAACCTCGCATTGCTGTTCCCCCATTGTCTGATCCATTTCTTCACAGGGAATTTCTAACATGGCAGTTTCAGGACCGCTGCCACCATACTGACTTGCTACCTCCCCAGCTGCCTGCTGACCTGCACAGAGAATCCATTCTTCAGTGTTGGGATTCAAAGGGCAATTTTTGGCTCCTGTCAGTCTCTTCTTCCTCACAGGACAACTAGGAAACAAAATAAAGTTTACAATTGTCAAAAGAGCATTCTACAGGAAAAAGTGTTATAGAAAGTCACGTGCCTTTCAACAGATTTGACATACTATGGAAACACAACCTCTACAAAGAAAAATAAATCCAAATTGCTCTTATTAAAATGTGGGTACCCATGCAAGAAAATCCGTACTACACAATTAATTAGGTAACTGACACGGATTTGAGCTTATGTGCAATCCGGTGTTAGAACTTCCTTCCCTGCATATGTTGTAGGTGAGATGTACTCAAAACTTTATAGAAAACAAAGAGCAAATTAAGATTTTTCAGGTTATAAAAAACAAATTTAATTTACCCTTCCGCCTCTTCTTCTAACTTATGCTTCTTTACACAGCGAACGGAGACACTGCAAAAGAAACACAAATGGTTATTTAGCTTCTAATGATATCTTCCAGTGGCATTGAGATTTTCAAATAATATTATCATCCCTTAAAATTTCACTTGCGGCTAAGAACAACAGTTGCAGTATGTCACCAGCTATGAAGGGAGTAGAAGTTCTGGACAATAAATGACCACTATTTTCCAAAGAAAGGCAAAGGCGGCTGTAATTACTCAGTTTCCAAGCAGAATTCCATGCTGATTTATCCTCCTTTACGTTATTTATATTTTTTCCCCCCCAAGGGGCAAGACCAGTTTTTGCTAAAATTCAAACATTTCAAGAAGCAACATGTGATCCAGCTTCAGTCTCTTAATACATCGTCTCACAGCGTCATACTCAAATATGACCAAACACCAACATTTTAAGGGGATAATTTAAGTTTTCTGTGCTCACAGAAGAGAAAGAACAAGTAAGTTTAGAAAAAGTACACGAACTTAAAAGCACATCAAGATGTTAGTAAACTTAACCGCATTTCTTTCCTTTCACAAGGCTCCTTCGTCCCCCACCAGCAAACTTGTAGGCCGTTAAGACGAGCGCAATTCTAACACCGCACAAGCGAAACGCTACTAGACGGCTGTAAATTATAACCCATCTCGAAAAGAAAACTTATTCCACACGTCCAGCGCGGCTGACAAACGCGTCCCTTCCCCGTCCCGGCGGCAACCGGTTGGCACTTACTGGCAGTGTCCCCGCTGCTGGTGCGGGCCGGGCGGCCGTGCCCCGCTGGTGAAGGAGCCCACCGGGGCCACCGTCAGGCCCTCGTTGTAACTTCCCAGCGCGGCCAGAGAGGCGACGTCGAAGCCGCTTTGCGGGTAGAGGCCGGAGGAGCCGCCGCCATCGGCGCCGTCGCTTCCGTTCCCTGCCATGATCACCATGGGGGGCTGCAGGCGGTCGTGGCCGAGGGCCGGGGGCTGCGGGCCGTGGCGGTCAGGGACGGCGGCCGGCGCCTGAGGGAACTCCACGGCGGGACCCGCGGGGATGCCCTGACAGGATCTGCCCAGCGCTGCCATTTCCTGCTGCCGGGGAGAGAGAGGACATCAACGCCGCCCCTCCGTCCGCACCACCGGCCCCCTCAGGGGGAGGCCCGGGGCCGGCGCCG
>VYZM01015986.1:308020-323212 GCA_013398915.1 Dromas ardeola
GCGGGCCGCCCGCCCGGCAGCCAAATCCCAGTCCGGTGAGGGGCTGGGCCGGCAGCCGGCCCCCGGCCGCGGGGAGGCGGCGGGAGGATGGCACCGCGCAGCAAGGTAACCCCCGCCCGGGCTCTGTGGGTGAGCAACGCGTTCGTTTTCTGACCGGCATGAAGAAAACGCGTGTGCTGTGTGTGGTACTACACGGGAAAGCTCTCTGGGGCTTTGTGAAAGTCGGACGTTTCTGTCCTAGAACAACTCGTGAAACGTTGAGAAGAATCCCGATGGCTAGAGACGGCAGGCAAAAATCTGTGTGTTAATACAATAACAACTCCATCCCTTTGGCACCTTTTATTGCTGTAGTGTAGCTTACTAAGTTTTGCAAAGGAACGCACCTTCAGCCCGTGGTAAGAATGGAGCAGCAGCCCCTGCTGAGCGCGTCTAGCGCACGCAGCAAGGTGAGCGGAACGGCCTGCGCCGCCGCGGGGCGCCCCGCAGGGAGCTGGTCGCTCTGGCGGTGATGCACGAACGTGGAATTCTCTGATTGTTTCGCGTTTACTTTTAAATGAGATGATCGGGCTTGTAAAGTTTGTATTTTCCTTAGACACCTGGCTGCGTAATAAAGTAGAAGCTATAAAAGCACGTTTTCTGGTTCTTGTGTCTTACACTGAATGTAAATTGAATTTTGTTTGTGGCGTGTTTCTGAAATGAGGCGAAAGTGCTTATAAACTGCCAGGAGTGAAGCAGCTGGCAGAACCGATAAGGCTGCTGTCTGTGTGCTAAGAAATCGGGGCCCCAGCTCCGATGTGACACAACGTGTTGGTGTCAGGAGCAGGCTGGTTTGGGCAGGAGGAAGAGTAGAGCTGTCACAGCAAATGTAAGTTATGTGATGTATGTCAATGATTCTGGTGTGGGGTGGTTTTTTTTTGTTAGTTTGTTTGGTTTTTGTCTCTTCTAGATTCCAGGTTGTACCTGTGAGACACGCAAAATACCTTGACAGTATGCGGTTAATAGAAAGGTCTGAGTGCACAGTGCCTACACTTACCACCTCTAGTTTTATTTTTCCTACTGTACTCGCTGCAGCCCTTATTAATTACTCTTAATTAATTGCTTTGGTTGTCGTTCAGAGAAACACTTTTTATTCTCGGTAAACGAGAAGGAAATATTAATTGGATTTTACTTTAATAAGATCAATGGCAACTTCTTCTGAATTTCAGTCCTGAATGAAGGAAGTTTTGATGAATTATCTTCAGGAAAGACACAGCTCTTTCAGGATACAGTATAGCCTCTGGAATAACATTTCTGGGAACTGGACCAAGAATGAGAATGATGAAGAACTAGTCTACATACCTTACAATGAGAAATTCAGGGAGTACAAGCTTATATAAAAAATTACGCACAGAATTTATCTATGAAGGACAAGGAAATCTGATCACAGCAGTGCCTTTAATATAGGAGACATTGTGTCCAGCTGAAGTTAGACAAAAAAATACTATGAGATGAAATTAGGACTTAATTTTTAATGGGAGGTTTGTTAAAGATTTGAACTGGATGTTATATTTAGTACTATCATATTCATTTAAAAGTAGAGTCAAGAAGTATCACATCAGAAAACCAGACACTGTGTAAATCTCTGGAGATCTTCTCTGACCCAGAGGCCTCATCCAAAGTGTAATGTTTTATGACCAATTAGACTCTCTTGAGATTAGAATTTATCATAATCGTGGGTTATATTGACATTAAAACCTATGAGTCTGTGAATCTATTAATTTTAGTTCCTATATATTGATTTAGGAATGTAACTAGGTAATCAATATCGAAAAATTAAAAGATACATTCTAATAAACTTTAGATTTAATATTTTTATCAGTGAACAATATGTTGTGATTTAAGATACCAAGGTTTAGCACCTGCTAACTTGCAGGGAAATAAAATGTTACTTCTCACATCTCAGGTGAAATGTGAGTCATAGAAATTGGGATTTGGTTAATTCTTATACTGAATGTCATTGTGCCTCTAACACCAAACATAGTCAGTCCTAACATTTTTTCATAAGAAACAGACACCGTGAGCAGCGTGGTTCATGCAAAAAGCATGTACACAGTTCAGTAAATGTGCTGTCAGCGGTGCAATGGTTGTGTTGCCTGCACTTAATCTGGATGCTTGTAATTGTTGCATCTCTGAAACGTGTTAGTGATCGTGGCCAAAGTCATTGCGAAATATTTCTCCTGCTGCAGGAGTTTGAGAGTTTATGTATTTTTCTAAACAAATACTTTAACTCTTCAAAACTAAATACATTATATATTTCACCGTGATTTTCTCTTAGATACTATATGCACGTGGGTTCAAGGCCCTATCTCTTTTCATGCCTGTTACTCTCTTCTGTTCTCTAGTTCCCCAGCTGGACCTTGTTTCTTGCTGTTTGTGCTGTTGGAATCGGAGGGACCTTTCAGTATGGGTATAATGTTTCCATTATCAATGCTCCCACCCAGGTAAAATACTGTCTCTTGTTCACAGGGTTGTTTTACAGTAATGGAGGTATTCTGCCTAACTGGCTGAGAGGCTAAATGCACTTTTAGTGCAATCACAGCAGGAGCCAAGGCAGAATTCCCCTCCTTTGAAGGATTCTTGTTGATTTCCATAATGGTTTCATGTGGATTTGTTTGTGAGTACCTCCCATCAGAGGTGTTCTCTGTCAGATAAAAGTGCCAAATATGCCACATAAATACCTCTGTTAAAGTCTGTTTTAGAAGGATTAACTGAATAAATAAGTAACAGCTTCCAGGTACACTTTTGACTAAAATAGCCCAGAACATTAGGATAGGATAGGACAGGACAGGATAGGATAGGATACAACAGAACATTTTCATTTGGAAGGGACTCACAACGATCATCTAGTCCAACCAAGACCACTTCAGGACTGATCAAAAGTTAAAGCCTGTTATTAAGGGCATTGTCAAAATGCCTCTTAACCACTCACAGACGCGGGGCATTGACCACCTCTCTAGGAAGCCTGTTCCAGTGTTTGACCACCGTTTCTGTAACATGTCACCACTGTTTCTCCTAATGTCAAGTTTAAACCTCCCCTGACACAGCTTTGAACCATTCCCATGCGTCCTGTCGCTGGATAATAGGGGGAAAGGATAGTTACAGTTGTCCATCACAAGGCAGCCTACTGAGAATGATCTTAGAGCACCAAAAAGTTGCATCTGTAGTTTCTGAGTATCTCATAGGTATTTTTCACCTTCTTGTTACTTTTGTATTGATTGCCATGGCTTGAGGATTCTGCATATTTTGTGGATGACTCAAGGATCTGAGCAAATGGTCTTGTGAAAGTCATTGGTATCATTTTCTGCTGTCAGCTGATGTATTCTCTTATGTAACTGTGAAGACTGAATTTGCTACAACACTATGCTTTTTTACAAAGGTTAAAATAAGCTGTTTGTGAAAGAACATGTAACATGCTGTAAACAGAGGGAGAGTCCATTAATTTTGTTCATTAAGTCTTTGTTTGCTGGCTAAAACCAGGAGCCTCTGATTACAGATACATGTCAGTTCAAGAGTTTCTAAGGACAAATTTTAGGAAACCAAGCATGTGGAATAACAGCTTAGAAGTTCTGCTGCGTGAATACTGTAAGAAAGGCGGAGGAATGTTAGAGTTGCAGAAAGGAATTTTACTAAGAATTATTGGATTACACTAAGGCAGGATGATTTAAACGAAAGTGTCAGAACAAGTCTCCTCACAGTAAAATTTGTTAGGTTGTGTGAGACCTCTGTGCTCTGAGATGTCCCTAAAAACAGTAGGACCTACCCGTCTACCCTGTCCCCCCTTCATTCAGAAGGACCTCAAAGCTCTTTCGTGGCAGCGTACAGGAAGGTTGTGTTTCTCCTCTAGTGGAATACAGCCTCTCCTGAGGGAGGGTACGAAAGCAAAGCTGCTCAGCAGTCTTCATCGGTGGTTTTAATATCGTGCGACTAAGATGATATCTTTTGTTAGCTCCCAGAATTGGTTTTCAGGGTTGCGGTGCAGTTATTTATAGTGCTGCGCTGTAGGGCTACACATAATGCTACACATTCATCATTCTTTTCTACTGCAGCATATACACAGGTTCTTAAATGAAACCTGGACTACTCGTTATCACAAGGAACTAAATCCAGATTTGCTGACTTTTCTTTGGTCTGTCATTGCTTCTATATTTTCACTCGGAGGCCTGTGTGGAGCCCTTATTGGAGGCAGCATGGCGATTCGGCTAGGCAGGTGAGTTACAGCAGCAGGCGCAGAGCAGCATGCTTTCCTTTCCTGCTTTCTCACTGAAATATAAAGAAAATAAATAGAAAAAGAGTGGGAGAAAATGTAACTTAGTTGATTATAAATGTTTTTCACTTCAAAGCACAGTTTTCTAGTAGAATTTTACAGTTTGTTCCAGTGTGACTTTAAAAGATGAGCCCTGAATTATAGCCTTCCAGTCTAGTCTTTCCATTACCTTTATTGACATCTAAATAGGAGTATGCACATACCGTATGGTAGGAAGCACAGGTCCCCCATACACATTTGCAGCCTTCATGCCAATAATCTGTAACGTGCTGCATTATCTGTAACGTTTCGTGCACATTCTGTACAGATAGAGCATAAATGAACAAACCCCCGCTCCTACCGTGTCAGGCATTTCTGTCATATTTATGCATTATCCTTACGTTTGGGCTTCTTTTTTTTTTTAAATATGACTAAATATTTGTATCAGATACCTGGATTTCCAGTGAATAGCACGTTTCTTCAGTATAAAGGCCATTTTTCCATAGCATCAGAAAGGAAAACTTTTTAAAAAAACATGTTATTGCAGATTTTTGTAATGGTTTGTTGTTTTGTTTGTTCTTCTCCTCTTTAGGAAAGGAGCTCTTTTGATGAATAATGTTATAGCGATACTGGCCTCCATTCTAATGGGCATCAGCTTTCCTACAGGATTGTTTGAGTTACTGATTGTTGGAAGGTTTTTGATTGGCATAAATTCAGGTGAATGATTTCCTATTGCTACTTTCAGTAGACTGTGGTGAGTGAGAAATGATTGTTACTGCTGATTCTTTAGTTATTATTTGCTTTTATGCTACTTTGTAGATACGATGACAAAAATGTTCTGTAGTCTAACTTGGAATATGAAAGCAGCTAAATTAATAGAGAAATCAACTAAGTCAGATTTCCTACGTGTTCTGGTTCAGTAACTCTTGCAAGCAAAATCTGTTAATAGGAAAATGTTTTTCCATTCACTTGCAGGTATTGGGCTCTGTGTGCAGCCCCTGTATATTGGGGAGGTTGCCCCAAAACATCTTAGAGGTGGCATGGCCATGGGGAGTTCCATCTTTCTGACTGGGGGCATTCTGACAGGACAAATAATTGGTTTGAGGTTAGAAATGCATTTTTTTTTCCTGCCTTGCCTTACTCGCGTGTAAAGAATTCAAATTCCTGCAGCTCCCTGCAAAATACTCATTGTGGCTGTTGTAGCATTAGTGAATCAACTTCACACAGAAGGTCTACCTGTAAGAAGAAAACCCTGCTTTTGTCACATTATTCCTACAACTGCAAACCATCTATACTGTCTCCCCAGGGAAGTATTCTCAGTTTAGATGGGTCAGCCAGAACAGCATCAGTAAAACAGGCACATTTATGCTGAGTTCATATTTTCTGCCAGTTTCTTGCTGAAGATAGTGGATGTTCATAAGACAGGGCTTGAGAGCAAAGGGCTCGTGATTTCTATATTGTAGCACTACTGCTGGTTTTGTCCCTTGTGAGATCAGCCCCAAGAACAGAGGCTGCCCAGCCTCAAGATGAAAAGCTGCTTTCATGAAGTCTGCTAGAAGCTTTCCACTGCCCGGAGAGCAACTGCTAGTACCCCGAGTAACAGCACATTATCTGCTTTTCCTCTGTCCCTCTACCAAAAGCACTGAGACTTCTCTTTATTTTTCCTTATTGCTAGCTTCTGAATGAACTGATTTTGCTAGATACTTTAGGTGTGAAGTGCTACAAAATAAAGGTGAATATAAATTTCAGACTGCGTAAACTAGGATCAGTATTTAAAATGCAATACGCTTTCTATTTTAACAAGTTTATATCGCCCACAACACATCATCCTGCCGATTCTAACTATACCAATTTTAATGATTCCTTTCTATGTAATATGCCTTCTCATTAGACCAACTTTGAATGGGAGGTGGGATCGGATGACTTTCTGACTTCCTTTCTATCATAAATTATTGTGTGATTCTTCAGAGCAGATGGAAATGCTGCTGCTGACCTTAAGGTGAAGTCTTTGTGCTAGTACTTTCCCACATTGCTAGAAAACACTGCTTTGGCAAACATGAAAATAATGCTCAGGACCAACACAGCAATAAGCAGCAGTAAAGTAGGGTTGCTCATCCTCCTCCTGAGGGAAACCTGATTTCAGAGTGGCTGGAAAATAGTTTCCCAGCCTTTTTCTCCTGAGGTTCACAAGATGTAGGTAACTGGTTACAAGGGAACTTTTCTCAAAGGACAAACATCTTGCTCCCAAAAATCTTCTGAATAGTCACCAATAGCTAACTACTTGGTTTTTCCCCCTTCTTATTCCACACCTCTCCCAGGGAATTATTAGGTGGAGAAACGTATTGGCCTCTGTTGCTGTCCAGCAGCTGCTTCCCAGCATTTGCCCAACTTTTATTCCTGCCATGGTTTCCTGAAAGTCCCAGATACCTTCTTATAGACAGAGGTGATGAGCTGAGCTGTACCAAAGGTAATTTACAGCATTTATACTTTCCTCGTGTCTTCAGAAAGGTACAAAGAGTATATTGGTTTCCAGATTCTCCTTTTCTCTTCATCAGTTCTCTTTAACACATAGAGTTAATTCTGTCTAATTTGGAAGCCATGGACAAGATGACCATAATGTCCCTTTCGGATTATAATCTAGTTTGGGCTTCATTAAATGTAATTTTTTAAATGTAAGTGAAGCTTGCAATCTCCAGATCATATTCAAGTCTTTCCTTCTATTTTTTTTTTTTTTAAATAACATTATCATGGATTGTTTTTTTTCCAAGAATTGTGGTTGCTCCTGAACTGATACTGAAAAGTGGCGAGAGCTTCAAGCTGGTTACATTGTTAGCGATAACAATTGCATTGGAAAGTTTGTTGTCAGCATCATCAAAAGTTCTGCAGTTGCTCTTAAGTAGGCAAATTATTTCATATGATGTATTTAATCTTGAACATTTTAGAGGAACTGCTGTTAAGTACTTTTAGGTAAAGATTTTAGTCTTGCATCCAAGTGACTTCTGATAATAATTGTCTTAGAAGAATTTCTTATAATCTTTACTCCAGCTCACTGAATGCGTTCCACTGGCAAAATTAAAGACAGGGACATAACAAAAGACTTTATATCTGCGTAGAATTTAAGACTTCAAACTGGTTAGAATTTCCTTTGATGAAAAGACTATTTAGAGGTCAGATATAAAACACTTCAAAATATTTTGCTTGGTGAATATTTCAAAGTCAGATACTCCTCAAAAAAAAAAAAAGGCGAAGTAATGCCACTGAAATCTCCAAATCCACTGCAGCAAAAGATGCTGGAAAATCAGCAAGCAAAAAACAAGTCACAAAGCAAATGACTTTTTTCCTAGCTTCCTAAAGCAGAAAGTTTTCATAGCCTAGCTAAAGCCAGGTCATTATGGAAAGAGATGATTTTCCAGAAGTTGTGGGGAATAGGTAAACATAAGAGAATTTTCTTCTTTTTTTAGCTTTGAAGCGATTTCATGGTTCTTCGGATTATCGAAGGGAGATGGAAGACATACAGCGGGAATGTTTTGCCGTAGATGGGGAGAAACCCAAGAAGCCCTGGCAATTATTCACTGATCGTGGCGTGAGGTGGCAGCTCATTACTGTGATTGTGATGACTATGGGCCAACAGCTCAGTGGGATAAATGCTGTAAGATTTCATACATACAAACAGCTTAAAGCATTATTTAATTTCCATCTGTTTTTTGACCTTTTATTAACATGAAAGATCCACATAGAGAAGCTCAGAGAAATGGGATAAGTGGGAAAGAATATCTTTGTATTAGTTTTGTGTTTCTCTTTTTTCCAATTTTTTTTCATTTATGTATTTCTGCTATGTAAATTTCTTTAAAGAATGATTTTATGTTTACATCTTCTGAAAAAGTAAATAAAGGTGGATCAGCTTATCCCATTGTGTCTCGTTTAAGAATGTGAAGTATTACATTCAGTAAGTTGAATAATTATATTTGCTATTATGATAGCAGTGTATTTACCTAGACATGAATTTAACAGATTCTTCTTGCTGTTTACATCAAAGTAATAACTCACAATATAAAATACATGGAGCTGTATGTTTAGTATGAACTTGACTTTGTTTCCAGCTGACAATTTAACTTTTGGGAACGCCCTTTTTTCTTTTTTTTTCTGTTGTAGATTTATTTCTATGCAACTTACATTTTTAAACAAGCTGGGATCTCAGCAGGAAAAATCCCGTATGTGACACTCGGCACTGGAGCTTGTGAATGCCTCACAGCCCTCACCTGTGTAAGTAACAATTCATTCTACCTCCTCGCATAAAGAGTAACAATTCTTCCTGAAAGAGGAACATTGGTAAATACGAGATCGATATAGTAACAGAAAATTATGTCTTGTCTCCAGGGATTGCTGATAGACTACGTGGGAAGAAGATACCTCATCATTGGGGGTTATCTCCTTATGAGCCTTTGGAGCACTGTTTTAACCTTGTCTCTGACTTACCAGGTGTGAAGAAGAACGCGTTTATATTTCATGATAGGGCTATAGTGAGCGAAAATCTGTGATGCTCAAAAGAAGGTGGAAGATAAGAGCTGCACAGGTTTAAACAGCAGCATAAAACTCACAGCAATTGAAAGATTTGATCAATTCTGCAGCTGAAGATTTGATCAAATCTTAGCTGAGAGCGTTCTCTTATTTTTGGGAAGTATCAAAAATAAGAGAACGCTCTCAGCTAAGATTTGGTCATGTATTTGTCTTAAATCTGCAGCTGCGTTTAAAGCTGACAAAACTAAGTGATGACAAAACAGTATTTAGTCTAGCTTTTCAAGTAATTTTAGGATGAAATACTACATAGTGATGATATCAAGCATCAGGGTCCGCTTCAGTCACTCATAAATCTCGACAGAAATACTAGATCCATTTAGTAAAAACTATTAAATGACCAATATTTCTCTGAAGCAGCACTGTTAAATAAATCAGCTGTAAACAGCCATGACCGGCTGTTGATCTTAGTTGCAATGAAATAGCAAAAGGAAATGTAACAGTTAAGACAAACTTTAGATTATCAGAATCTGAACTAGACCTTCTCATTCTCTTCTGTTCCAGGACCTGTACTGGTGGGTGCCTTACGTCAGCATGGCATCTATATTTGCCTTCATCTTGAGCTTTGGGTTGGGACCAGGTATTACACAGCGGTGAATGTTGTAAAGCGGTGAGATGTGGGGGGAGGTGGGGGGAGCGGCAGCAGCTCTGCTGTGTCAGGCAGGCCGTACGGATTTACTGGGAGGCTGCTGATGCTGTCTGAGGAACGCAAGAACAGTTCAGTCTCCCATAGCCTGAAACTAAGCAACTCAATTTTTCTGGCATTGGAAATAACCACAAATGGACATTGAGAGCACAAATGGACATAACGTCCTCTTCTCTTTCTGCAACTCATTCCCCCAGGTGGCATAACAAATACCTTGACAGCGGAATTATTCATACAGTCTTCACGTCCTGCTGCTTACATGATAGCAGGGACTATTAGTTGGATTAGTTTCTTCACAGTTGGAATGCTCTTTCCCTTCATAGTGGTAAGTATGCAGTAATTGCCTCACCTCCCATTTTATCTTCTTTCGGGTTCCATCAAATTGCTTTTTCTTATATGGTAACATTTAAACATAGGATGCACCCTACCCCTCAACCTAGATTCCGCCCCTCTTGAAATATTTTCAGATATTAACAAAAAATAATAAAACACGATAAATGAAAAGGAATGCATGGAGGGAATTTTCATGTTCAGATTAAAAAAAAAATGGGAGAAGGCATCAAAACTAGAAAAACTTAATCTGATATTGAGATTCAAATAACACGTTTCTTAATAGCGCCCTGTGCTTTTATGTCAAAGTAAAGGAACTAGTACCTGGGGCTAGTGGTTCACATCTTCTGCAAGAGCTCACTAAACTTACATACACAGGGTTCTGTGATCAGGAAGATCATTAGGAAAAACAGTAAAGATTTTAATTTCTAGCTCCGTATCTTCAGTTTTAGCACTTATTCTTGAGAGCAAAACACGCAGGAACAGCACGCAGCAGAGTGTCTTAATTTGACAGTCCATTCTTCTTGGTTGAACTCTGCTTCTCAGTAAGATAGTTGGGTTTTTTAATGTATAGCGTTGAAAAATATTAATAAACATTCAGAAAAAAGATAAATCATATAATCTTAAAATGAGACAGCTAAGCACCAAATGCTGACTTGTCATTACATTATGAATTTAGTGTGCGTTTAAACAATTTATTTTTTTTAATACAAGATGACAAGGTGCGTTGCACAGCACGTTGTAGTCTTTTATCTAAAAAAAAAAAAAAGCTTTTTAAAAAGTTACATGTAAAGTAAGGATAGGCTGAACATCTTTTTATTAAAAATATCTGAGCAGCAATGTAAGGTGTGAATGGGAACAAAAAGCTTTTTATTTTCCCAAACCCACTTACACTTGAAATATGTTGCAATCAAATACATTCTATTTTCAGAACGGACTGAAGCAGTATTGTTTTCTGGTGTTCTTACTGGAGTGCTCCTTAGTTGCTGCTTTCATCTTCCTCGTAATTCCCGAGACAAAAAACAAATCTTTTCTGGAAATCAAAAAGGAATTTCACAAGCTTAATTTTGGAAGAAATGCTGAAAAAACCGAAACAGAGCTTTATGAAAGAAGACAACTCCATGATGAATTTTAAAAAAATTCTGTGTAGTTTCTCACCTGTAACAGAACTTTCATGAGAATTACAAACAGCATCTTCTAAATTAGCAGTGTAATACCACCACCAAGTAGTTTATCAAATCCTCCTATATATTTAGAGGAAGTTTAATTAAAGGCAAGTTAATCTTTCGGAAATGCTGCCAAAACATCTATTGTTGAAATGCTATTAACAACATATTCTATTATACATAGAAGACTCGATGTTTAGATACAACTTGATGTTGTAGGAACACAGAAATGCCAGGAGAGGGTGTTTGGTGAATTTACCTCCCTGGCGGATTTAGTCAGATAATTCCATAGCTCTTCTTTTATTTCTAAGAGACAGTACAGCACCTATCTGAATTACCGTTATTTGTAATAAAGTTTATTAGAAAGACTTGTTTCCTAAAAAAGTACTAATAAAACACTTTCTGGGCTTTGAGTTTGGGTTTATTTTTTTGCCCTGACCTGGCATCTTAACGTCTTAAACCGTGCAACAGGGTAAAACCTCGTCTAGTTCTGAAGGTCAATTCCTGGCAGACTGAGTTCAACATCACAAAAAGCACCAAGCAGCAGAGAGGACAGATGATTGGAATGAAATACATTTTATTTACCTTTAAAGATTTTTCGAGATGGCCTGACAGAAGACACACAAGGAGACTACGGAGAGCTTGAATGAGCTTTCTGCTTAATCTCCAACATTTTGTCCAGGGCTCTTTCTCAACTTAAAATAAATTATTCTTATTTTAGTAGTCCAAAAGTAAGAAATCTTAATTACATATGGTGTTTTTGTGCCTCTCTGATATTCCTTTTGATACCTGTAACTGCTAGGACAGAAGTCCTACCTTACCTATTACAACTTTTCCTGGTTGTAGGCGATTCCCAATTGCATCTGTTACTTAAGTGCTACAGTAAGCACTGGCTTTCTTTTACATTTATCTTCCTTCTCTCAGAATTAAAGCTTTTAATGAAAACGTAGGAAGCAAACACCATTCTTCTGATTTTGGTAACTAAATCAGTTTTTAATTAAAAATAGCATTAACTCTTAATGGGAAAGAAGGCAGTATCAGGATGGGATCTTCTTTTTCTTTAGTTTATCTTCTAAGTTTGCAAAATATTTCATTTTGGCTAGAAGCTTCTTAGCTTCTTGAAGATCATCTGAAATGAAATAATAAAACGTTACTAGTTTAAAGAGAGGGGGCTGAATTTTCATTTTCAAAATGAATCTCGAGATGTCAATGACAGCACGCGTTTCAGTACGAAGATCTGCAAGTTGTAGGGACCTGTACGCTATTAAAACCATGTCGCCTGTTATTTTCATCTCAGATGGCTTTGGAACATCTCAACTGAGATGTAAAAATGTACAATTTAGAAAAGAAATGTGGCATGAATACCTCTTAATGATTTTTCTGTAAAGTGGCTACAGTATTGATGTAGCCACTGGGGAATTTTAAATATATAGACAATGTAAACTTGGCCAGCACTACTTTGTGTTTGATGTTTTACAATTACACCAAACTACTACATAAACCTAACAATAAAAGCATTCCAAGATCCAGGAGAGAAATGCAGAGGTTTCTTCCCAGAGTAAGAAGCTAGTCTGGAATGGTTCAAGCTCCTGCCTATCACCTGGTTGTGGATAAAGTTATGTTGGCTATTGCACAGAAAGTCCCTAAAACCTGAGGCTAAACGAGGCCTGGGGTCTTTCCTTGCCATACGGCTTCGGTGGTAAGCAGCAGAGCAAAATCTCCCAAATTCAAGTTTGAAACCTCAGAATAGGTGGCGCGTTTGATTAAGAAAAGAGTCTGTCCTTTCCCATATTCGGGGAAACAAAGAAACAATTCTTAGCATCTGCATCCCCACTTGAAGTGATTGTTTTGGTGTAAATTGAATTAACTGGAACTTTTGTATTGGATTTATTTTGAATTTAATGTGAGGTCCTGAATTTCCTGAATAAGCAGAAAGGCCAGCTTAGAAGTATTTAGTCTAAATACCAAACAAAGAACACTTGTTTATGCAGTATTTCTGTTCTGTAGATCAGGAAATATTTGCCAGTAAGAGAATGTGATATTTTTAAGCATTTATAACTGGTATGTATGGCAGCTGAATACTTAATAGACATAGCTACCTCTTTCAAAAGCTGCAGTCACCTCTTTGGTCAGTTCGTCTTGTTTAACTGTAAAACAAATGATTCCATTCAGGTTTTGTTACACACTTAGTATATTTAATACCACTCCATTCTGATTGTCTGTGGTGGGAAACTTAATTACTAGTCTCATAGTCTCTTGGGAGCTAAGAGCGCTTTCCATAATATTGCTGTCATTTTTTTTTTATATATTATAATTTCAAACAAATATATTTCTTAGTTTAAACAGGTTTACAGACAGCAATTCCAATGCAAATCAATGGTCACTAACTTCCCACAAATCTGAAGTACTTTTGGTGTATCAGTTTACCCTGCTACAAGTAATTTTCTTCTACTTAGTTTTTATTCTAGTTATTCTAATTGCTTTTGACACACTACTGTTACTGCAAGGAATTAAATATACCAATAAACTCAATATTTTGGGTATCACCAACAATATAAACAAGAAAGTTGCTTGTATAAGGATAATAACCACTTAATACAATGGTTGCTAAGGTGAAGAAGGTGAAAGAAATACAGTGTCTGTAAAAATGAAGAAGTTACTTAATGTGGTCAGTCAAGCATTTTATTAAATTTCATTTTGAGTGGTTCTTTCTTTCAGAGCAGTCTGCTTGCCCTGATCTGCCAAAGGCTGAATAAGAAGTTCCTTTTTATAGTCAGTATGTATACTGATTTTGCCATCAGAATAGGTACTGTTATACAGATTTTCTCAAGCCAGTGTTGACATTTAGGTGGCACAAACTGGCAAAGACAACATTGTTTTGTGGGGGGAAGCTCTTGCAGTGAGTCAATTCAAGACTAATGCAAGTTAGAGATACTAAAAGAAATACACTGAAAAAGCCTTGAGAGAGAGACACGTGTGTTATACAAGATACAGTAAATTAATTCTGTACAAACCCCTCAAATCATAACCTACCTTTAATTAAAGTTTCAATTTCTTCAAGGCTGTCCTCATTTTTAGGCTCTGCTAATTTCTCATTAATTTCCATGATTTCCATAAGAAACGCTGAGTCTGCATCAGAGTCTGTCTCTTGTGCCGGCTCTACTCCATTCAGCTCCAGCTGGTGAAGAAAACGGGAATTTGGAAATACACATTCTTGCCTCTATTTCAATGTGAATTTTCTTGAATATGCAGTCTTTTAGTGGGGCTCACTCACATTCATATTTGATAAACTTCCAGCTTGAATAAATATTGAATTTGAATAAACTTTCCATTTATATGAAGGGTGCATAAACAGAGTCAGTCTTAAAATTAACTCCATAGGTAGACCCTAAAAATCAGCAGTTAACCAAAGCAAAAAAACGGAATGAAGGCTGCCAAGGGCCAGACCGACATTTCAAAGGAACAGCCATGGCCAAGCACAGCGTGTGATGCAGGCAACAAATCAGTATCACATAAGAAGCAAATGAGATGGTAATCATTGGTAAGACGTTAAAGAAAATAGCGGAAAAGCTGGTTAGTTTTCAGACAAGTTTGTTTTCCCTTTCCCTTCAATCCCTGGTAAACCTCCTCCCCAGAGAATGCAAATTAGCATGTTACTGATGGAGTCAAAGGGTTGATTCATTGTGGTACAGCAGCCTCGGCCACCTGTGATCAGTTACAGGAATGTTGATAAAATACATAAGGGACACCTTACTAGATAGAGGCCACGGCTCAGGGGGTTCAGGAGGGTTTGGTAGGCCTTGTTAATCAGGGAAGAGTGTTGCTCAGAGTAGTACTGTTCTTTCTGCGAATGGATGATAAATAATAACAAGTCAATAACAAGTGGCAAAACACCTTACACTTTGTTACCTACAGAGAAACAGCGCTCCCACAGCAATACACGTGTGTAAAACTGAAAGGTGACTTTTAACAGAGATAGGAAGAGCAGGGAGAGGGCTGTCGGGAGTTGTAAATATGCAGCTCACGCAAGGAGGATCTGAAGAACCACCGCAGCCCCTTATCGGCATGGCTCTCCCCCGAGCACCAGGACACGGCAACCGCAGAGCCCCCGGAATCCCGGGGCAGGAGCGCGGCGGGGACCCCTCCGGGGCGGCACAGCCCAAGGCGACAGGCGGCCTCTCCCCGCGGGGAGC
>VYZM01015986.1:324217-344272 GCA_013398915.1 Dromas ardeola
GCCCTGCCGCCTGAGCGCCCCGGGGGGCGGCCCGCCGCCCTCCCTCCCTCCCTCCCTCCGGCCCGCCGCCGGCGTGCCTGAACACCGCCGTGCGAAAAGCGACACGGAGAGTAGCCGGGGCGCTGTGGTGTGTTTATGGCTGATCATGAACTGTAGCAAACCGGTAAGGAGGTTTAAATTAGTCCGAGTTACAGGCTGAGCTGGGTGGCAGCCGGCTTAAAAACCAGGAGACAGCGGCAAGCCGAGGCAGGCAGGTGAGCGGAGCGGATGCCGCGGGATGGCAGCGCCCTGGGAAGGGTCTCCCACAGGCGCTGTAGTGGCCCCTTGGCCCCGTGAACACGGGTGCTCTTGGAGAAAACCAGCTAAAGATGAGTTAGCTCAAAGATGAGGCTGGTAGGTTGTTTTTTCTTAAGTGAGGTGGAAAGCGCAGTACGGCTCTAAATTCCCTTTTCTTAACAAGGGCGGGTAGATGCCCTTTGTTGCCTTTTCTTGCTGCCGTCTTTGATAGCAACTGCTAGGGATGTGGTGTGTATCTTTGAATTTGCCAGAGTTTTTTACATGAATTATGTATAGGTGTGTCTTTCCTGCGAATAAAACTGCAGAATAGAACCTGCATGGAAGAGATATGTAAAAATCCGTGAGTTATAACTGATATTAAAGGAATATTCAGCCAAAACACCAAATTGGCTTGCTGCGTGATAAATCTGTTGGGTGCTTTCAGCATCAAGAAAACGTACTTCATTTCACAGTTCTTATTTTTCTTTTTTTCAGTTTTTCCCTTTGCGTTTGGGGAGCTGTGGCGGTTGCTGCTCTGTGCGGGGATTCTCTGTCAGAGAGTGCTGCACGTGCGTTTGTGAAATAAAGTGCGAGCCCTGAAGAGCTCCTGTAAAAATCTGGGAATAAGATTTAACAGTTTTTTAGAACCAGTAGAGGGAGCACCACATTCTTTTTTAAAAGGAAAAACATAATGATTTGCAAAATTGTTGGGAAAAACATAATGATTTCTGAAATTCTTGGGATTTGCCTATAATCCACACATGCACACTTTGGTTTGAAAGTTTTACTAACTGAAGACTGAGAATAGACTTGGATATTGGCAGTACAGCGTGTGACTGTTTGTCAGTTTTGCTTTGCTGTAGTAACTGGTTTTTTCAAACATTCTCTTTGAAGCCAACATGTCTCGAGAGACTGGAAGTGAAGCGCAGCAGTCTCAAGGTGCCCAGCAGTCACAGAGTGGCACCGGTTCCTCTTCCAGTGGGTCACAGAGTACTAGTCAGTCTTCCTCGAGTTCTGGAACCCTCAGTTCTTTGGACACTGTTCCCACCCAGGAGCTTCCATCGATCCCCGAGGACCAGGAATCTGAAGAGCTTGTTCCTCAGCCTTGGGGTCGACTCTTTGCACTTGGAAAAGGTTTCAGCAATTGTGGTATGTGCATACTGTAAGAAGCCTCTTGGTTCATTTTTAGTACCTTAGAAAAGTTTTGAGCAGCTTGGTGGATAGCAGTGTCTTTTTCAAACTAAGTACAAGTAAATTTAAGTACAAGTTTGCAACTTTTGCAATAATGTTGTGTTCCGTACTGCATCCCAGGGATTATATTGAGTACCCAGATACACAGCTTCCGTAGACTTAGAGGAAACTTAGAGGAATTCTGGGGTATTTGTGTTCTTTGTTACTTACTTCATTTTTCCATTTCATAATTTATTTTGTATGTATATTATATGAGTCTGTATTGCTGAAGGTGAACTGAAAGCTCTACTATTACTAAAGAGGATAAAGTTATTAAAATACTGTACAAGGTGTTGATAGTGCATTGTGCTTTGTCTGAATTAAGACAAATAAACTCGACTGTATAGGAAGAATCTTGTCCTTGTTATCCTGCGTACTAGCATTTGGCATCATTCTGTAGTGCCATAGTTAATAACTTCCTGCACTTTTGTGTGCTCTCTCTTCCTTACTTCCCTCTCTACAGACTGCGTGAATGATGAATACTGGTTTGGAAGAGACAAAAGCTGTGATTATAGTTTTTCTAAGCTAGGATTGTCTGAGACTGGCTTCTACCAAAACTATAGCAAGAAGCATTTCCGAATTTTCAGGGTAAGTGCTAAAAAGGATGACTGTCGTCTTCTGGCTTTTTTTTTTCTGGCATAATTGAATTTGCAGGGGCTGATCCTAAAGAAATCAAAGTTTAAGGACCTTCAATGTTTACTCCTTTAACAAGACTCTTGGCAATGCTCCATTAACCCAGTTTATGCAATAACCTCAGTAGTCTGATTTCCTGAGCCAACAATAGTAAATTTCTGTGGTCTGTCATGTCTTTACAGTAAAGTAATTTTTCCCCCTATTGTTATCTTTCCTTTTTTTTTCTCTTTGAGGAAATGGGTCCAAAAAATTCCTACGTTGCCTACATTGAAGACCACAGTGCAAACGGAACTTTTGTTAATAGAGAGCTCGTTGGAAAAGGGAAGAGGCTTCCACTGACTCACAACTCTGAAATTGCACTGTCTGTACAGAGTAATAAGGGTAAAATGTACTATAACATAAATAGGTTCTTCATGTGTTGACCAAGAGGTTGTTTCTGCAGTGAGTATCTTTCTTACAAGCTGAGCTTCTGTGAGTGCTGTTAAAATACAGCTGTGAATTGACATTTCAGTACTCACATAAATATCCATATCCCGAGAAAAAAAAAGAAAGAAGAAGATTTAAAAGAAACTGCATCAGGAACCACCTTACTAGCGTATAAACCTTTATAGTTGTTTTCCTGTTTTTGAAACACTTTTGTGCTTCAGTAGCTGTGTATGTGGTGGTGGGAACAGGGGAAACAGACTATTCAAGGGAAGTTGAAAAAAAGCCAGGGACTTACCAGATGCTGCATAATAATTAAAAAAGCCTCTTAAAAATTAGGAGGGAGGTTTTGTTTCTTTGTCTTTGCTTTTCCACTAACATGCTGTCTTCCTGATTGCCACTTCTCTTTGTTCCCTGCTGTGACATTGAAATTCTTGCCTATTTTGTACTTAAACGTACTGTTAATTGATTAAGCACTGTTGTGAAATGAATACCAAAGATGTCAGTTTTCAGTAATAAGATTACCTTGCTAGCCCATAGTCAATGTATTTATAGCATCAATTAACTTTTTAATATATTTATGTTTTTATTCTAGCAGGCAGCATTTTCTTAGTTATGTTGTTGACTATAAAGGCCCAGGAAGCATAGTTGTTCGTTATAACAAAATGTTAAAGTTAATAACAGGAAAACTTTCTCCATTTATCTTCCTAGTGTTCGTATTTTCTGATCTTATGGTGGACGATCAGTTGGTGTTTCCTAGAGAATTCAGAGAGAAGTATATCATGTCAAAGACTTTGGGAAGGTAAGCATCCTTCTTTCTGCAGTATTAAGCTTTAATTTTGTTACCGTTTTTAGTACCTTGTGCTGGAATTATTACCAGTGTTAATTGCGCTGCCATTTAAAAAAAAGAAAAGAAGAAAAAAATGAATGAAACACCTGAGTAAACCTGTTCTTCACAACAGCTTAAACAGGAATTTTGGCTTTATTCCTATAATTATAGGGTATATATGGGTTTTGTAACCTACCATTAATTGTGAAACACACTTCCCCCACCCCAGAAGAGAATAAAGTCTGTAGATTCTTAACAAGATTTTAAATTTTATAGATTAATTTACTCAGTTACTGGAAGTAGAAGGAAGAGCTTTATGTCAGAATATAGCTTTTTACAACATCATTGTTGAGGCCTTCAGACAGAAGGGAAAAGAACTCTTTTCAGGAAAAAGGAGAGAGGCTATCTTAAGTGGAAGCTATTTTATTTTCTTTTGGACAAAGATGATCAGTGAAGAATTTGGAGGAGAATGCTTAAGTGGAAACAAATCCTTGCAAAATACAAGGATTTCTTCCTGTAGTATAATTGTTACTTTGTAAAAATAAAAGTATTGTCATACCTGTTCCTCAGATCTGTGCAGTCCGGTGTTGATAGAACTCTTCCTAAGTCCTCTTCCCTTAAATGCATTTGTGTGATGGAAAGGCTGACAGAGTTTGTCCTTGATATTCACGGGTACCCTTTGCACAAACAGATTAGTTGCTCTACGTACTTACTTCAGCATTTTTTAACAGGTGGCCCTTGACATCACTTGCTACTTAAATAGACTTCCTAACCGTTGAATGCTTTCTGAGAAAGTTTTGACAGCGTGCCATATTCAGAGAGTTAGAAAGCTGCAGCCTCAAATTGTCTGTAATCCAGTGCTTTCATTTTGTCTATACTTGTTATGCAGATTTTTGAAAAGTATTTGTAAGCATTAACATGGCTGTGCTTTTATGTTAGCGGTGCCTGTGGAGAAGTCAAACTGGCATTTGAGAAGAGCACTTGTAACAAAGTTGCAGTAAAGATAATCAATAAACGGAAGTTTGTGGCAAGTGGTATTAGAGAGGCAGTAAGTATTTTTGGTCGTTTGTCTGTCTTTTGGCATCTAGTTGGTAACCTCTCTGACTCCCCAGTTCTCTTAACTAAAGAGGATTTTCTCACGTAATGTCTTCTGTATTTAATTTCAAAATGCCTTTTGATTTTACAGAATCTATAGAGTTCTGTAGAAAATGCTTGCTTTTATTCTTTGACCACATTTCATTATGTTCATAATTTAGGACTGTTTGTTAATGTGGTACATACAAAGGGTGGTGGGGAGACTTGTGGGGTTTATCTCCTAAAATGCATCAAATAGGCACATCATAACTGTCCGAGTCTGACCGAAAATTTACAAACTCTGCTAAAATTTACAAACTCTCCATCGTAATACTTTTTAATAAAATTGTACGAAGCCCTTTGGGAAGGGCTTTTCATGTGTCTGGTCTTGTAGCAGAAGCTTGAATTTAAAGAAGAACAAGCAAGTGGGTTTTCTCCAACACGAGAAAGATCCAAGCAACTTCGTATCTATTACTTTAATTTTATATAAGGGTATGTGATAAACTTTGAAGAAAAATCCAGTTAGAGGCAAAAGTACATGGAAGGAGTTATGTAAGTTGTGCTGCTGTGGATTTACTAAAGTTAAGTCGAGTTATATTAACCTTGTTAATTCCTTTGATGAGAAAATGGACTTCAGTGCACAGATACAATATACAGGATCTGTTCGAACTGACAAAAGTATTTCATCGGGTACTGTATAGTAAACTACTACTTGATCTGGAAAATATTTTTGCAAAGGCAAAAATTCTAAGGGGGAAAGGTAGCTGGCTGAGGAAAGGATGCCAGTTTTTTTTTTTAGTTTGGAAATTAGGTGGAGATTTCTAACCTGCAGTGAAATGACATGTCTGGAGCAATATCTTGCTACAGATAGTGAGAGCAGACTGTTGATTCAATTCACTGAAGGCACCTGATCAGTTTATGGAAAAAGATTATAAGTTATGATCGCTTAAAGTAGCAAGGGACATGAAACGATAGCTTTTCTGGTCTTGTATTTCTGATGTGTCTTATTCCAGAACAGCACTGTCTTACCCAGTATGATATTTGATTCTTTTCATAGAACCCAGCTTTTAATATCAATACAGAAATTGAAATTTTGAAGAAAATAGATCATGTGAGTGTTCCTCACTTTTTTTATTCCTTTTTGTTGCCTACTGTACTTCTGTAGTTCACTGACTTTAGTGTAGTAACTAAAGATCCATTTTATCTGTTTAGAAAATATGTTAAAGGATGCATATGTTTTTTCTTGTAAAAAAATGTATTGAACACTTCTTTTTTTCTTCTAAGTGTGTTATGTCTTTACAGATTTGAGGTTTTAAAGCTTTACATAACTGAGATGTAAATTTGAGAAGAAACTTCACAGAAGTTTCAGCCTGAACCACTGTTGGAGGAAATCTTTCCTTGATGTGTGTTTTTGTAAATACTGCCAGATAACAAAATACAGAGATCAGATTCCACTGGCAGTTTTTTTAATTTGTATCTCCTCTTTCCTCTGCATGCCCCCCCTGTCCTCCCTGCCCCCTGAAAGGCATTTCTCTTACTTTTGTTAAGTAGAAAGTTTGCACAGCTTAATGAACTCTCCCTTGCTTCCCAATGTGCTATTGCATATAAAGAAAATATCTCACAACTGGAAAAAATGAGGATACTTGTTGAGCTGTAGGCACCACAGGAGTTGAATGTTCATGTGTGTGGAGGTACAGGGGAGAAGACAACAAACCTGAATATTAAGTGTTTGCCAAAGCCTGGGGCGCTAGTCAGTTTTGTTAAGTGTTAGTTTAACTGGTGTGGTTGAAATCGTACTGAAATAAGAACTTCAGGATGATAATGTTAGTTTTTACAAATGATTGTACTTTTTTTTTTTTTGGTGTGTGTGTTCATTTGTGTTTTCCCCCCTTTTTCTTTTATTAGCCTTGCTTAATCAAGATCAAAAACTTCTTTGAAGCAGAGGATTACTACATTGTTTTGGAACTGTAAGTAACTTGTTTGAAAGTAAACGTGTAAAATGAAATGTTCATAGCCACAAAGAATGTGTATAGTTCTGAACTCTGGGGTGTTTTGTTTGCTTGGTTTGGTTTTTCTTTTGCTGGCCTCCACTGTTCTCCGAAACCTCTGTAGGATTGGGAACTAGGATAACCAGGAGAGTAGTCCTACGTTTTGAAGGCACTTAGTGCCTCGATAGTTGCCCACTATGCTGCTGTTGTGGATCGCTGCTACTTTTTTGATTTTGAGCCTGTAAGAGGCGGCTGATCAAAAACCTTGTAACAACTCCCAGTGAAGACTCAGGAGGTTAGTCTGCATGTGCTGTATTTAGGATGTTGCTCACTCATTTTCAAAAATACATTCCTTCTCTGTAGCCAAAATAGCCAAATGTTTTGGTCTCAGTCTTGTCTAATGAGATTAATCCTTTGGAAGTAATACATTGACTTGTTACTTGCATTTGTTTTAGGATGGAAGGAGGAGAATTGTATGACAGAGTGTCAAGGCCAATCAAGATGAAAGAAGCTACCTGCAAGTTGTATTTTTATCAGATGCTGCTGGCTGTAAAGGTAGATAATCATGAATTCTACCAAGAAAAATATGGTTATGCGTATGAATGTCAGTCAGATGAATTTTTCTGTCACTTTTCGCTTCTAAAACCTGTGCAAGCAATCAGCACAGCGCTCTTAACAAGTTGGTTTAACAAGATTTTTTTTACCCCAGTGCAGCCAAAGAACGTTCAAACACTCTTACTTATTAAAAACAGGGACTGAAGTAATAATACAGGCTGAGCTCATTGATGGCAGGATTCTCATGTGAGACTTTTAGCAGTGTGTGGGCTAAGAGTCACCAATGTAGGAGCCTTCAAAAAAACTAATGATCAGATGCTTTACTATGCGCTCCTGAATAAGCATTTGAGTTCAGTAGACAACAGATTAAGACTACTTTAATACATCTCAAATACTGAATTTTGAGTCTTTAGATATTTTTTTTTCTAAAGCCATGAAGTGGTAAGCATATTTCATTAGTAACTTCTGCAAGATTGTTTTCTACATCAAACTTAATTGCCTGGACCTGAATATGACTAGATTTCAGAACTACAGATAATGGAACAATTCTACAGTAACCGCAAGGAAGTAACTTTTTTCAGAATCCTTTCAACCTGACGTTGATCTTATATCTCCTCCTTACTCACTTTTCCTAGTTCTATCACCAGGTTTTTGAACCCTTTTTCAGCCTTTCAGCTCTTCGACGACTGAGGTGTTTTTTATATCTGTCTACTATTACTCAGCTGTGTGAGGACTGTTGTGGCATGGTGAATTTAACTGTCTTTGCAAACTAAAATGCAGGCTTGTATTTAAGAGGGTATGATCATACAGTAATAATGACGAAGAGAAATGAGAGAGAGAGATGGAAAATGAGAATTCCTACAAAGGCAGCGTAGAACTTTGGTTTTCCTTAGTTCTGTTGCTTTTACTGAGACAAAGAAAGACGTATAGCTTTCGAGTGAGTCAGAAGAATGGAACACCTTCCCAGGTCTACCTGCTGTGCTCGTATTGAGATTTGACATTTGAAGCATCATGGTTTCTAAGGTTGGGTTTTTTTTGTTTGGTTGGGTTTTTTTGTTTATTTGTTGAAGAAGCTATAAGCTATGTAGTTTTAGATGCATACAAGCCTCTTACACAATCATTTCAGTTCTCCTGCCATTGCTACATGAAAAATTGGAAAGCTTACATTTAAAAAAAGTTAATAGTCTGGGGTTTTTTCGATTGTATGTCTGTATATATGCAGTATCTTCATGACAACGGAATTATACACCGAGATCTAAAGCCAGAGAACGTGCTACTTTCATCTTCTGAAGAGACGTGCCTTATAAAGGTAAGGAAACTTACATTTCTTCTTGTTCATTTCGAATTTTGAGAGTATTCCTTCCCATTCTTCTCAATATTTAGCTAAACATAGCAAAAAAAAAAAATTATGGAATTAGTCATACAAACTATGAAGTAACTTAAAACATTGAGGGGTTTTTTCATAATTTTAATTTTACTTGTGTGGATATTTCAGCCCATACACTTACTTAAGAACAACTGAGAAATGTTGTGGTTGCATAGCACTTAATTGAGTACACAACTTCAAATGTCGATACAGTTTTTTAAATTTTTTTTTCCCCCAATAAAATTGAAATTCTTCAATTACAGACAGCATTTCCACAAATATCCAAGCTGTATGGTGACAGATTGTTTTGTTGGTTTTTTGTGTTTTTTTTTGGGTTGGAGTTTTTTTGTGGGTGGGTGTGTTTTGTTTTTTTTTTTTTCACAGATAAAGCATTGAATAGATTTGCATGCTAAACTGCTTATTTTTCAAGTAATCTCTTCTAATAAGCTACAATTCCTTTATTCTGTGGTTGTCCATTTATATCCAAATCTGAGAGTACTTTTTTGCTAGTGTAAGTATGATCCTTTGTCATATTTCTCCCTGCTCCTCAGTTATTGTTTACTGACTACTTAACAATATTTGGGATAAGTTTTGTTCATAGTCATGTACTGGAACTGACTTGGAAAGAAGAAACTTAATGTTACCTCCTGATGTATGTTGACAATATGATATGTACTTCTACAATCAATCCGAATATGTAATGTGGTGTTACCGTTTTTAAATACAAGATTACAGATTTTGGACAATCCAAGATTCTTGGAGAAACTTCTCTTATGAAAACATTATGTGGTACTCCCACGTATCTTGCTCCTGAGGTTCTAAATTCACTTGGGACTGCTGGATACAGCCGAGCTGTGGACTGCTGGAGTTTAGGAGTTATTCTTTTTGTATGGTAAGATATTGTGTAGCTGCTACCTTCATTGGGCAGTCATTGACATACATGGCTCGAGACTTGGCAACTTCGGTATCTTTATTAGGAAGTGAAAGTGTGTTTAAAACTATATACGTGTAAAAGACGCTATGATAGCGGGTGCTTTAAAATGTGTGATTTCAGTGTTTCATTCACTATCACAAAATCTATCTTATTTAACTTGTTTTCTTATATATAGCTTGTGTGGATATCCACCATTTAATGAGCAAAATACTCGACTGTCTCTGAAAGATCAGATCACTCGTGGAGAATACACGTTCATTTCAAAAGAATGGAAGCATGTATCAGCCATGGGTATGACTATTATTACAATGGGTAGCAGAATATCTAGCTCTTTTCTTGTCATTTTTGTTTTCCTTTAACTTCCTTTCAGCTGTATGGCGCACTACATGTTGATACATCTAGTTTTTAATTTTATTTTTTTTTTTAAGTTCAAGGTCGAAGCATTAGAAAGAGCAGATATATTTTAATTGAAGAGATTTCTTAGTAATGTTTAGCTTTATTAACTACAGAAGTATAGAGTTTGCGGGCACATACGCCTGTTTTTCTGCTTTTCACTTTTTCTTCTGACTTCATCAAGCTGGACTACAAATTTTGCCTTGCTCAAAGGTTCTTCAAGTGTTGAACCAAAAATGCCAGGAATTTAAGGTGTATGAGTTAGAATTCTGAGAGAGAAATGTTAAGAGTAGTTTCATGGTGCTAGTCTTTGAGCTTAGAGTACCAGCCACGTTTGTGGAACCAACTATTAAGTTTGGCCCACTCTAAGCTAAGTAGTCTGAAAAAGTAATTGAGTTTTTGCACATCAAACTGAAAGGATAGTTACTGTCTGCATGCTTTTCTTCTTCAGGATTCTCTATATGCATAAAATTGTAGTATTTGCCTTGGGTACTCCTTTGTATGTGCAGAGGAGTTTCTAATAAATGATGTGATCATTCTTTTTCTGATAAACTTATAAAATATAACTCCTTCCTGAATTATTTGAAGCTTATTCAATAATAAGTCAGACATATATGAGAATGGAAATTATGTTAAGGTCGCACATAGCTTTGGTATATGCATATTGCAGAACTTATTTTCAGGTAATGAATGTATTGATCATATGCTAACCAACTCTTCATTATCTTAGCTCTGGATCTTGTGAAGAAGCTGTTAGTAGTGGATCCAAGCAAACGTCTTACAACAGAGGAAGCTTTAGAGCATCCTTGGCTTCAGGTGGGAATTGAGTCTTAACTGAAGTGCAGCAAAACTGTGTTGTTCTGGAGATAACGATGTAAATTTGTCTTGATGTAAATTCAAAGGCAGTTCAAGAGCCTAAAGTTTATGAGGTTTTGTTGATACAGTGTAATTTGGTTCTGCAAGGAAGCAGGGGGAACACTGACGACTCTGGTCACCAGAGATGTGAGGCATGCCTGATCCTGCGTCTGTGGAGAATACCATAAAAGGGATACAATGACAGGCAATGAGAGCTTCAATTCTTTAGCTTCATGGGAATAACAACTGTTATCTTAAGTCAGCCTATGGACAGGCAGACTTACGCTCTGTCTCTGACAGTAGCCAGCAGAAGAGCAACTGTCATTTGGTGTTTCTCATGGGCACGCACTGCTGCCTGCCTGCCAGCTGGCTGTACAGTTTCTGCTGGCTGCTGTAAGACCAGAGAGATCCTACTGCCTACTTAGAGAAAGAGAAGGGAGGAAGACAAGGCCATGTTTAGGAACTACTTGTTTGTTTTACTGGCATTGTCAATGACATGTAGGAAGAGGAGCCATCAGATCCCAAACTGCAGGATGACATTAGCCCAGATACTGTGGCCACCACTTTCCTGTTGGACAACTCTAAACAAAGCAGAGTGAGCACCTTGAACAGACTGCTTCCATGTCTTTCTGTTGGAAGCATGATAATCTTGCAGTACCTTGTTGTCTGTCAAAGCTTTTGTGGGATGGAGCCTTCTCCTTCTTGCAGCATACAGAACAGAGTTGCTTCTTCCCTCTCTCAACAAGCAAATGCTGTCTCTGCAGCATGCAAATTTTCTACTTTTCCCGTCCTCCTTGTCTTTTCCTCTTGCAATGGCAACTGGACCTCCTGTTGTTTTTCAGTGTGTTCGTTTTCTTGGCCCCTGACCCTGGCAAAGCCTTCATTAGCTCTTACCCCTTCCTTTTGCTGCTTTTACAGCATGGTATGCTTTCTCAGCCCTTCAGTTCCGTGGTCCTTTTCAACTGTTATTGCTGCTATTTGTAATCTTGTAACCTTGCCTGATGCTGCTCAGTGCCTTTTCCCACCCTAAATAAATCTGTGCTTGATTTCCCTTTTAATTTGACTTCTCCTTTGCCCTCCACCTTGTCATGAGGTCTCCATATGTAGGTTTTACCTTGCCATATCACACACTCTTCTGACAGAGAGAAAAAGGAATCAGTAACTTCCTCATCTCATCTCCAAAGTGACCACAGTATCCTTAGTTTTATGTCTGTTGCCTTTTCTTTTTGTTATAGAGATAACGTGGCTTAACTATCAACAGCACTGCAGCTCACAAGATTTCACGTGCCCTCTCTGCATGGGCTGAGGGCACTTCTCAGCCTTGACCAGTTTGATTATCTCCTGATGCAGCCTGACCCATGCTGGAATGTGTCTTGTTGCTAACTGTGCTGGACCCTTGGCAACAGCCATAAGAACTTGTATAGGAGAGCTTTTTCTTCTCTTGGTCTCATGATCTTTATTACGTCGTCCTATAATAAAGGCGGCTCAAAGCAGCTTGGGTCCTTGCCAAGTAATATAATCCTCTCAGACTAAATCTGCGATGTCTCATGGTTGATGCGTCTTCAGTAACATGTATTCAGGTAAGGGAGAAGGACTCAGATTCTATAATTTGTCCAGCTGGAAGAAGGAGTTTGAGTTTATATGTTCACTATTCTGTGGTTATCCCATGGATGTTTGACTCTGGATCATGTTTTATAGGCATTGTAGAGTTCTGAAGAGTTCTTTTAAGCTAAACTAGGTCCTGTTCCAGCCTATCGCTTTTAGCTAAGTAGTGTGTCAGGACTCCTACAATCCTGTCACCTCTGGCCTTTCCATCAAAACAGCTGTGTTTTCTTTGTGGGAGGAAGATGAAAGTGATTTTGATGTTAAGAGAATCACAGTTCAGTGGTCCTAATGGTAAATACCAACAATGAGGTCCTCATGGTCTCTGCTCGGGAAGACTTGGAATACGTAGAGCTTGCAAATACCTGCCTAGATCAACACTGCGGAACAGTGATTGAGCACAAGCAACAGGTCCAGCTCTTTCTACTTCTGTGCCATGCCATCCGGCAAGTTGTAAGTCTGTTGCTCTGTTTAATGCCAACTTCTGTCACTAATTCTTTCCCACCATCCAGTTGGCTTCTGCTGGAAGTTGTGGTGCCAGCTTAGCAGCAGAGTTTGACAGGCCTCTCTATCTTTTATTTTTGTTGAAGGATACTGGTATTAAGCTGCTCCTCGCCATACTCTGGTCCTGCTTCAACACTCTTTGTATGCCTCTGTGACCTGCTCTGAATTTATTGGAAAATCCTGGTTCTCTGGAATTTTTTTCTCAGAAAATAAAGCCCAGTCTGCATCTGTAGCTAGTCTGTGCTTTCAAATTTTCAGTCCTTGCAGAGAGGACTGTAAAAAAGACATTGAGTATTCTGCTGAATACTTTCTTTCAATACAATCAGCAGCTTCTGCATCCTTTCTGAGACACCTCTTCTCAGAACTCTTTAACATCTGAGAACCAAGATGTGTTTTTTAGAGACCAACTCTGATTGTGGTTCTGATAGGACAGACCTCCCGCTTTGGGCGCTGTAACAGAGTCCCACTTCCTCATCTTGTTTGTGTGGGCAGGCAGTGCAGAATCCTGCAGATCTTTTCTGGCAAGTGTCCAGGACTACTGTGTCCTTACTGTGATGAGTATGAATAAGTGTCACTGGTTTGGGAACCTTCTGAGTAGGAGGTGATGGTTTCTTTGCCTCTTGTTACAGTCTAATTAGGTTTGTGAGAGGTAGTCTTTAGGTGGTCTTTTATTAATTTTGGCACTCCAGAGGTGACCGCTGGGCCTATGAGCTTTCCTGGATATTTTTGCTTGAGGAGGCTGAAGAAAGTCACCTAGCGTACCTCTGAGCCACACAATAGGTTCTATGTACTCATGCTGAGCATAATGCTATTTGTATTCCCCCACGGGGGAACAGTGTCTGGTTTCAGATGCTTAGGTAAAGAGCAAGATAAAAAGGGAGTATCCCTCAGTGCTCAATAGCTGGCAGCTTCCTGAGACAGAAAATGCATTTGGATGACTGTTTTTAAGTCATTAACTTGTCCTAATTATACGCTGGGCATTAGAAAATTCTTCCTGGCATTCCTGGATTTTACCACTGTAGTTTTGTGCGTAACTTCTCTAGTCAGTTAATCAGCTGTAGATTCTTACATTTAGATTATAATTCTGAGCAGGAAATGTTATTGATAAACCACGCTACAGTGATTTTAGGAATCGCTGGTATGCGTAATGGGAAATACATGACAGCGATTTAGACAAGCTAAGAATTTGAGATATTTCAGTATGTAAACTCAAGTTGTTAGCAATTTGATTAGCTCACTGTTACGTTTAATTTTGACGACACAACAAAAAGTTTCAGAAAACGTCATACCTGCAAATCCAAATGCCACTGGGCATTCAGATGCCATTCTTTAAACTGTTTCCCTTCGTGGGCTGTTACTAAGAGTACGAGTTGTTTGTAGGTGATGTACACTGCCTGCTTGGAAGGCCAACATCCAATGTGTTCAGTTCTAGATATCACACACCTTGAATACTACCACCAAAAGAGCTCCTTGAGTCCTGTTACTGTGAGTAGTGAGAAGGAGTTACTGGCTCCCCACTCCCTCTTGTGTTGTCTGTAAGTATTGTCTTTAAAAGTTAGTATGGAAAACCCACAGCAGACGTGTACTTTATGTGTACGGCTAACGCCCTCTCTAAGGATTCTGGGTCCACTAGGGAACTCATCAGATATTAAAACTAAACATGTTCTCAAAACAAAACTTAATTCCTTCAGCTTTAGTTAAACCAGTCGTGCTTTCAAATTAGTGTTTTAAATACCTGTGCTGTTTACTCTGTTCTTTGTTTAAATCTAAAATTTCAGAACTTAGTGGGCTGCTTAAACCTAAGTACTACTCGGTGGAGACGTCTTACCTCTATTTACCAGGAACTTAATAAAACATTTTTCAAAGGCATATAAACAATTAATTGCTGCTTCTGCCTCTGAAAACTTCACTGGGATCTTTTGTATGGGACAAGACTAATTGGTTGCATGCTGAAGAAAAACTCAGGTGTCTGTTATATAAATGGAAAAATATTTATCTCTTATCCATCAACTCAAACGTAGCCACAGTCAAAACAGGTAACACTGGAAAAGAAAGACAAGTCCCGATTCTATATAAAATAAACTGGATGGTCACATCAAAGGCTTTTTGTAGCACATAAGAACATATTTAAACCAAAAAAGGAGATACTGCAATACTCCATAGCTTAGAAAAAGAACACCCTCCCCTACCTTCAGCCAAAGAAACACAGTTAAAACATTTGAAAACCTTAGGAGCTCAATGATCCTTATTTCTAATTCTCCCTAGCAGTGACTGACCTGTTCACTTTTCTTTGAGTTTCCCAATCTTTGCTGTGATAATGGAACAAAATTATATAAGCTGTTAGCTTCATAAGTTGTTGAGAATAAATGTGTGGGTTTGGTTGTAGATCAGTTGTTCAGTTGGTGCACACACAGTCACTGTTCAAAGCTCAGCCAAAGGAGATGATCCGTATTAAATCACAATGAGCAGCGTACTTCATTTGGTCCTGCGAAAGATTTAAAGACCTGGTTTCGGGTATGGAAGCCTGATTTAGGGTTTGTAGGTAATCCATAGCAACCCACTTTAATAAAATTCCTGCAGGAGAAATGGCTGAAACTAGAGAATGAGATTTTCTTTTTCAGACAGGGAGCGTACTGTGCCAACTGAACACCTTGTTTGCACTTTGCCTGTTCCCTGGGGTTGCCCAGCATATACCAAGAGCACCCCGGTCCCTGGCAGCTGAACCAGCATGAGGTTACATGCTAGCTTTTTCTCTTGAAACATGCCTGACTTTCTGCTAAACAAGCTTCTATTAACGAAGTATCTCTGCTGCCCTGTGCTGTCCTCTCCTCCTCTTCGTGCTTCTGCAGCCAGGCCTGTTTATGCACAGCTGAGACTAATAAGTCCACTTCTTTCCCTCCACTAATGGCAGCTTCTGGCTTCTCACTGCGGGTAAACAGAGAATGAACTGTACTATCCAGTGAACTTCTGTAGTGATATGAATGTTCTATGAATAATATAATATTTGTTGATAACTATTTGTGTTTTCAAAAGGGAAACCTCAGTGAAATGCTCACCCAAATTCTGAATATTTGCTTTCCAAATGTTTCCATTTGAAACCTTTTGTATGTTCTATGGACTTACTTATGTTAAGGATAACCATGGGATGCTTTAAGATAATGTTTTGTTTGAAAGTTTTGGGGGGGGGGTTGGATTTTTTGATTGGTTGGTTGGTGTTGGGGTTTTTTGTTTTGTTTTTTAGGGTATGGGTGTTTTAGCTGGTTCTTCTCTACCTACTGTGTACAACAGGTTTGCTTTTGTGGGGGGCGGTAATGAAAACTACCCAAATTTGGGATACTGGTGAAGCTGAGCTAGTGAAAATGAAAATATGCTGTTAGAAAGGGAAGTCACTATGAATACAGAATGTAAGACTATAAGTAAAATACTTGTTTTTCGAGAGTAATTAACTCTGTTTTGGTGAGAGCAGGCTGCAAGTCCTGATGAGGCCTCTTCTGATAAGGCTAATGAATTATCTGCATGAACTCTTAGCCCGTTTGTTCTGTTCTTTCAGTGTTGTTATACTTTGTTGAATGATGCTGCAAGTTTGGTTTTAGGTTGACTAGTATTAACTAAGTAGTTATTGAAGGGAAACTTTCTTTGTAGAATGAAACAGAACTATTTTTTCTTACCAGCACTGTACATAAACCACCTGCTCAAAATTCTACTGTGGGCCATATCAGAATCATAGAATAGTTTGGGTTGGACATGACCTTTAAAAGGTCATGTAGCCCAACCACCCTGCAATGACCAGGGACATCTTTCATTAAATCAGGTCGCTCAGAGCCCCGTCCAACCTGACCTTGACCATGTCCAGGGATGGGGTATCTACCACCTCTCTGGGCAACCTGGGCCAGTGGTTCATCACCCTCATGGTAAAAAATTTCTTCCTTACATCTGGTCTGGATCTGCCCTCATGTTGTTTAAAACCATTACCCCACGTCTCAATTGCATCACTCAGCTTGGTGTCACCCGCCAACTTGCTGAGGGTGCACTTAATCCCACTGTCTATGTTGTTGATGAAGATATTAAACAGGACTGGTCCCAGTTCAGACCCCAAAGGGACACCACTCCTCACAGATCTCCATCCAGACATTGAGGTGTTGACCACTAGTCTCTGGATCCAGCCAATTCCTTATCCATCAAATAGTCCATCCATCAAATCCAGATCTCTCCAATTTAGACAGAAGGATCGCTCCATCATAGAAAGCTACTAGGTTGGTCAGGCGAGACTCGGCCTTGGTGAAACCATGTTAGGAAGGTGTTTATTTGGGGGGGGAGTGGAGGAACCTGCTTTTCTCCTTCATTCATTCTTTCTTTAATTGCTGATCTATTTCATTAGCCAAAATGTAGGCTTTTCCCTTAAATATTCCATATTCTACTTAGAGTTACTGCTTTTTTTCACAGGATGAGGATATGAAGAATACATTTCAACAGCTACTTGCTCAGACACGTACCAATATGAATCCACCACAAACATCAAAAATGGTACATGTAACAGATTATTTCAAGATTAATACTTGAGGCATCGAGAAACGAGATTTTGAAGTAATCCATAATAAGAAAATCAGTTAATTTTGAGAACTTACAGAAATGTGAATTTTGGCTGTATTAATTTGTCTGTTAATTATCTCTGCTTTCTGAATAGAAGCAATGGACTTCTGTGCTTTGGCAAGACACTTCATTTAAATGTACAGAAACAGTCCCCGAGGCTTTAAAGATTATTCATATATTTAAAATAAAATTGTTGAACATGTATGTTTTGATGGATGCAGGTCACGAATGTTTAGTATTCAAGGAAAAATTCTCATGTTAGTGGAAGTTTAGAAATGGTATTGTGACATTCATGACCAGGTGCTAATTAGGAGAATTTTAAACAGTAGCGGAAGATAAAGCTGGGGGCAGTGTCTTACATGAGAAGGATGAAATATAATTGGATAGATCTTGGTAGAGAAATGTTTTAGACACGCTGCTTTTTTGGTCACAGAAAGGAGGTTTTATCCGACATCTGTAATTCTGTAGCAAGCAAAACAGTCAGGCCCTGTCTCACCTGATTTAATGTAGCTGTCCTGCTGTATCTTTCTTTTAGCCAACCACCACAAGAAAGCGTCTCCATGAAAACGAGGAAGAATCTGGCTCTTCTAAGCGTGCCATTCCTTCTACGTCATTTCAGAAAATGAGGTGAAAAAAGAGAAAGTGACTTTTGTTAATTATAGCTTTTTTATGGAAAGCAGATTTTTTTTTAAGAGAAATCTTAATAATGGAATAACTGTTGAAGATACAATTGATAAATAAAAATAACTTTGTAAGACTGAAGTGACCGCTGTGTATGCGTGAGAATCTACACAAATAGTGATGTTCCATTTCATCCAGCTCTCTGACTCAAAGAGAGTATCAGAAAAACTCATCAACGAAGTTAGTAAAAATTTTCAGGCTCACTTCATCATCACCTACATCCTTTGTTTCTTCTGTTCCGGTTTCTAGGTTAGGCATGGAAATAATGCTTAGTCCTCACAGATGAAAAAGGAATACTACGTTTGCTGAGCTTTTGCCTGAGACATAGTATTTATTACCTGACACACAATGCTGCCCACAGACTTCTGAAGACACTTTTAATATTTTCCGTTTTGATGTAAAACTACCGATGGAGTTTGGGGCGCTCTGGACTTCAGACAGAGATAAATGCTAAATACCGGGCTGATGGACTTCAGTGTTGTGACCTAGGAAGGAGTGGATAACTTTTGCTTTGAAAGCCTGTCCTCTGCATGGAGTTTCTAACCGCTCCCTTCTTGAAAAGTGTGTACTCTCTTTATTTCCCTTAGGATAGACTAAGAGGAAACATGATAACAAATGATGAAAGGAGGATGCATAAGTTCCTGCCAGAGAAGAGCTAGGAATTGAACTGAGAGATAAACGATTTTTAATTTGCTTGTCTGTTAAGTGAAGATTTTGGACTGTGTGCCTCTTACTAAAGGATATTGATTTCATTATTGACTAAGAGGGAACAATTTAGTAACTTTGTTCTAAAACACGCATCTTCTGGTTAAAGGCACTTCTGTAAATTGATTTGGAAAGAATAAAGCCTGATGTGTTATGAAATAAACCAATGTCAAGTAGGAATTAAGACACTCGGGTTTTCCCATATGTGCCCGTCGCAGAGATCTTGTGTGTTTTGCAATATTTGATACTAACCATTGTTAATGATAAAATGGCAATACTTGTACCTTCATATTTTTCTTAATGAACTGGGTGGAGGAACATCCATGGGCAGCTGGATTAAAAAAATGCCACAGGTTCAAGTCCACTCCAGATGCAGAGGGGTGGTAAAACAGAAGAAACGCATGTCTGTCCTCAAACGACATTCCCTGTCTGGTGCACGTGTGTGACTGGCACATCCTCAGAGGGGTCTGGTACTTGCTGTAGCTTGTCTGAAGTAGAAGGGAATACTCAGCTGCCATTTCCTAGATAAAAGAATCAAGGAGTGGGTGTGTTTGGGTGAGATTTGTGATCTGGTGAACTGCAAAAGCCAGTATCTTTGGGATTTGGTTACCAGTGATTTTGAAAAGACCTGCATCATTACAGATGAGAAGATAATTCTTTAGCTACTGCTTACACTGCAAATTAACTGTAATTGGTCTTCAGACAGAAATAGAAAAGTTCTATAATTTATTCCCCTGTCTTTTTTACATCCCACTACTGTTAGATTTTAACTGCTTTGCTTGGATCCTTTCCCTGGTTCCCAACCCAGACCTACTTTCTAATGAAATCTCAATTTTGATCTCACTCATTTGAAGTCACACCTTTGAGCTGAGGGTTACGTGTTCATCATGTTATGGCAGAAAGCTTTCCGAAGTTTCAGGCTCTTACATTTTTTCCAAGAAAGAGTAAGTTTGGGAGGTGTTATTAAATTCCACTAAGGTAAAGTGGCATCCAATTTTGACTTAGACAAGAAAGTATTATTTCTTTATTGTCTACTACTCACAGCAGGAGCGTCTTCAGCGTAATCTGCTTGCCTGTCCACCAGGCTTGGGTGTACAGCACTTGGCAGGCTTGGGTTGGATGCCGGCTGTCCCGGAGCGATGAGGGGGCGAAGGCCGAGCGCGGCGGCGCCCGGCGGGAGCGATGGCCTCGGTGCCCCGTGTCGCTGGTGACTCCGGAGAGGTACCGTCTGCGGCCCCGCGTACCCCCCGGCAGATGTTGCTCGGGGGGATGCTCTTCGCCTTTTCGGCAATACAGCGGTTTGGGCGCTGTGTTCTCCCGAAGATGAGGCTCGGAAGGGGCCGGCTGAAGAGGCCGCCAACTCTTTTCGTGGGGCCCGTGCGGAGGCCGGGCTCCCCCCCAGCCCCGCCGGGCGACC
>VYZM01015986.1:345074-389954 GCA_013398915.1 Dromas ardeola
TGGGCTGCGGCGGGGGGCTCGGCGGCCGCCGGTCCTGGCGAGTGCCGGCGCTTGGCGGTCGCCGAGGGGGACGGGGGCGCGCTGCGGGACCTGCTGTCGCCTGTGGGCAAGTACTTCCATGTCCGTGTTTTAGCCCGCTGGAGCGGGCACCCTTTTGCGAGAGAGGGCACGGCTACCAACGTGAAAACTAGGTGCTCTCTGGGCCGCAGGAGAAGCAAAACCTGCGCTTGTCTTGTGAAAATCTTGAAACTTTTTTGGTGCTTCAGATGTACTTTGTAGCGCTGCAGGGTTTGTTACCCTGGTGGAACTAACGGTACAGACACGCGCTCTCCAGCAGACCGTACCTCAGCTGGGCATCCCAGCCGTTGGAAACGCTGTCAGTAGCTGGGTTGTAAGAGCTCTGTACAGACCTGTACCTTTGTTACAGGTTTGGAGTCTGGGGGCTGGGTTCAGTCAGAGCATCTTGGATGACAGGAAAGGTCCTTAATGTGGTTCTGTTCGTTCACTGGAATACAGATTGGCAATTAAGGATGAGATGTGTTATCCCCATCAGCAGCCCATGCTCCTATAGTTTGATGTCGCAGCCATAGGGATGTCCCTGGTTGTCCCCAGAAAACTGGGAGTTGAAATGGCTGGATGCCTCTGCCTTCCTGTCCTTCCTCCTCCTCTTTCCCTGGAGCTGTTCATGTTTACTTTTGGATGTCTTTCGTTTTTCTTGGAGGTTTGCACGATCTTAGGCAATGTCGTCCCTCTTGTGCTTTCTTCTGGTGTTGAACAAGAGCTCTTCAGGTGCTAATGAAACCTGTTATAGGTTCTTTGAAAAGAGTTTTTTGATAATTGGATGAGTGGGTGTGCCTTGAATATTGAAAGATTTCTGTCAGCAGTAGGGTTGGAAATCTAACCTTGTTTAGGAGAGGGGGGTTTGTCTGGTATAAACACACAGTCATGTGCTTTTTGAAGTCCTAGATCATACTAGTGTATAAGACTAAGATTATTATTAGTGATAGCGACATTAATGATTTTTATTGCTGATACTCTGTACTATGCAAACCTTAATTCTCAAGAGGTGAAATCCACTACTGTGACAGCATCAGTCTGTGTACGTATTTCTCCTGGGTATTGATCAAGTCTTGTTTTCTGGCTGCTTCACTGTATCACATTAGTGATAGAAGTTGGGAAGCTCTTCCTTATCCAATGCATATCCTTCCCTCCTTGCCTGGATACTGGTTACTTTCATTCCTACTGGGCAGGTCACTGGAGGTGGGAATGTTGTAATGAGAGACTGAAGGTGAATCATAGAATTGCCTAGGCTGGAAGGGACCTTTCAGACCATCCAGTCCAACCATCAACCCAACACTGACAAAACCACCACTAACCCATGTCCCTCAGCACCACGTCTGCCCGGCTTTTAAATACCTCCAGGGATGCTGCCTCAACCACTTCCCTGGACAGCCTGTTCCAGCGTTTGATAGCCCTTTTGGTGTAGAATTTTTTCCTAATATCCATCCTACAACTCCCCTGGTGCAACTCGAGGCCATTTCCTCTTGTCCTATCAAGTACCAACCTATCTGTGTATCAGTGAAGGCTGTTACTGCCATTGTGCTCCTGGGTGGGACGCGGCCCTTCAGAGAAGACAACAGTTGTACTACAGCAATTGAATGGTTTGTGGCACCACAAAAGCCAGGGAGCGTGTCCACCTGCTGCTCTAACAGATCTTCCTTAAGCGACTTTCCTGCTCAGACCTGGCTTTTGCCGTGTTACTGATTCCTCAGCCCATCGTTACTGTGTCTGCCTGTGGCAGACTGATGGTTCAGAGGAAAAGGTCAGATTCTTCATTAATAATCGATAATTTAATTATTATTCACAGTAACTAAATTCAAGGTTTGTGCTCCTTTTATTTAGCTTATACTAGATCTTTCTTTTACATTAATGATAGGTCTGTTGGATGGCAGTGGGAGCAAACAGCTGTTTAGACTTAGGAAGTCAACTTTTATTTCTTTTCTTTGTCTCCATGACATACTGACTATGTCTTAATGAGAAAAGGAGCTCCTTTCTGCTTTAATCTCTCATTCTTCTTCATTGCAATTTTTGCATTACTTTCTACTTCTTCTGTGCAGTGTATTCACTGTTTCTCATATTCTTTAAGAATTTTGACTCTTTCATATTATTCCTTTGGAATAATTGTCAGTAACACACTGTGTTGATGCCGAGGGCCTGTTCCTGATCTCTAAGGGCATTCTCTACTGAGGTTAGCAAGGACCTGGAAAATTTCAACTTCTGAGTTTGTCTTAGGCTTTCAGCGTGCTCAGACACGAACTTCAATTGGTGTTCATTAATTTACTTTTGAAGGTTATCTCTGAGACCAGTGAAACTAGATTTTTGGGGTTTTTTACTGAAAAAAGGAAAAAGCTAGGTGTCCCCTGTTCAGTTAGGGTCTGCTTTGCGGGCTACGTGAAGGCATCACGCAGGGCTCCGTGGCCTGTGCGTTTGACATCGTTGTGCTAAAGTCTCAGTAAGTATATGCGGACTTCCAGCTGCTCTTACAGTGGAAGCATTCTGGATAAATAAAAATAAATAATCTATTTATATTATATGTATATAAATGTATTATACAATATATATTACATCTATTTTTTTCTAACTTCCAACTAAGTGACTGTCAGTGTTGTATCAAGATTGGTCTGTTCTAGGTATCTGTAATGCATCTATTACTGTGGATCTAGCCTTCGGTGGTACAAATATAACTTTTAGATGGAATTTTGTCTCTCTTTATTTAAAAATTAAAATCTTGTTGAGGAGTATTTTGTCTTTGCTTTCAGTTGCTCTTAAATTATGATGAAAGCACTGTTCTTTATTTCAGAGTGAGTTTTTTAAGAATTTAAATGTTCTTCACAGTACTTGAGAATTCAGTTAGAACTTACTGCAGGTTCAAGGTGTATGTGTAATTTCAATTTCATGTTCAATAGACCTCTGTGAATTTCTTTCATGTTTTTAATTACTTTTTTTGAATCCCTTATTACTGTTGTCATTTGTAACACCTGGGATAATTCTGCATTTTAACTATACGGCACGTGTAAGGTTGCTTCAGTTGGTTTTCTTTTATCTTCTGCCTGTTTGATGCCTCTCTGTTTCTGTGAAATAGTGAATAATTGTTCCCTTTATCTTCCCTGTGCTTTTCTCGATTTTTATAGACCTTTGACTTACTCCCTTCAATTCTCTTCTCGCTTTCATGGTCTGTCTTTGGATATGAGACCGCTCCACGTCTGATTATCTGTTGCCCATCTCTTACCTTTTCTACTTATGTATCTTTATGTGTTTGGTGGTGGTGGGATCAAAACTGAACATGGTGTTTAAAATGCGCTTCCTATTGTAGCTTTTGAGAATGGCATAATTGTTTCCTGTTTCTCCTTTCCCAAAGATTCTCATTCTTTTCCTTGTCTCTTTGCCTGTTCATGAGCACGGAGGCAACGTTTCCAGGAGAATTTCTCCAAGGACTCTAAAATGTCTTTTGTGAGGGGGTAGGGGATGTTTGGGGCCAGTTGTTGTGATAACAACTAAGGATTTATTTTTTTCCCAATCACTTTGCATTTACTGATATCGAGTGTCATCTGCTATTTATTTCCCAGAGTACACTGAGGATTCCTCTCTGCTCTGGGCAGTCAGTTTTACATTTGGCTGTCACTTTGCTTCCTTAGTCCATGGTTTCAGTAGCTGACCTGCGCACTGCCCAGAGCAGTTTGGGTTAGATCGTGGAGACGCCCAGAAAGTTGGATGCCACAGTCAGAAAAATGAGAGAGACAAATCTTGAATTCAAGAGCTTGAATTCATTAGGCAAATTTGCCCAGAAATTTGCGAGTGATGCCCACGTTCATGTTGTCCCCCGTCTTCTCTCTTGCCAATGTAACCTTGTATGCATTTCCGAGTCTGCTGATGGGTACGGCTGCCATCGAGAAACATCATCAGACCCCTGAGAAAGACGCTGCAGGATACCATTTTAGAGCTTAGAGAAATTGCTGGGTTTTGGTGGTTAATCCTTTAGAATAAGGTAAAACCCGTCCTTTACCTGAATGCGCCTGACCAGTCGTGCGTTGGGGAAAATCCCTTTTAATAAGGCCTACACATAACTGACTGAAGCTTTGAAACATTAACCCACTCCCCGTTTTTTCAGAAGTTCACAAAAGAAGGGTTTAATTATATGTAATAAATAGTATACATAATGGGAAATAAAATAATCCTGCGATGAGACACTGCTCACCTTATAAAAAGGACCGTAGTTTTTATTATCTTTTAGTACAATGTGGTCCAGAAGGATTAAGGACCTCATGGACGCAGGTGCTCAAAGGAGGAGTCACCTGCTCTCAGCGAGCTTCCAGGGGGATTTGGGGTGCAGCATAACCAAGAGGTCTAATAATCAGAAAACCAGGAGAGGGAGAGCGACACTAACCCAGGCTGATTTATGCATGACTCATGAAGAGCTTTTATAAAAAGTTATATACAGAAGGATTGTCATGGTCTCTTTTGGTTGTCTCCTTATCCATCGCTAGTTGGTGCAACATCCTTACTTGATGCTTCTTAAGGAAGGACTGAGAAGAGCTTTGAGGTCACCAATTTGTGGAAAGTGAGGATAAAGAATTTGCAGTAACTTGATGCGTGTTGCCCGTAGCTTTTCAGTTACTGTAAATAATCCCATTTGGCACTAGATACTAGAGAAGATTGTGTTACATACATGATCCAAATCGTGTTTTGCAGAGTGTTTGCAGAGAAATCAGGTTAGTTTCTCAACAGTATTTAAAAATAGCATCTGTACCACTTAGTTCTTTCTTGCGTTTGGAGTATTTACCTGAAAATAGAATTTTGTTTCTTAACTGGAGTATTTTGCAAAAGTGTAAGTGAGGGCGTAATTTGGTCTGCATAACCTTTAGTTTTTAAAATTATGTATGAACCAAAAAGTACTGTTTAAATTTAGCTATGGATTGCATAGTTGTTGTTACAATTTTTAGCAACATGTAGCATAGCTCAAATTAGAGTGGATCTAACTGATGTTACAATTGCAGATCTCTCCAAGTTCAATTTTGGGAGCTCACAGTTGCTTCTCATTTTTAGAAAATTCTTTAGAAAAGACGTATTTTTCTTTAGAAAATTGTGTGGAAGCTCCGGTTAAAAAAAAAAAAAACCAATAAATCAATCTCCTTCCTGTTAATAAGTTTGTCTTTAAAATATTTTTGTCTCCAATTGCAATGGAAAACCACAGTAGTAAAATATTTGCAGAACAATATGCTCCAGAAGCCTCGACATAAATTCCATGAGGAAATTTACTAAAATGTGATTTTTTTTTTTTTAATAGAATAGCGCTGTAAGTTATGGATTTATATTCAAAGTATTTATTCCTTCTGATTTATTTATGCTTTTAGATAAGTTACAGCTTTTTTATGATATAAAAATAGATTTTCATGAATATCTAAAAATCCTTTCTAGAATTGTATTTAAAAATGTGGAAGTTTGACTTCTATTTTACCTATTAGTCTGTGAAAATATAATTTGGTGGGTTTTTTTTCCCTATAATGTGAATTTACCAGAGGAAAAGAAAACCCTATCTGTCAGAGGAGTATTTCCTGACGCTTGTAGGAGTACTTTAGACTAAAGTGGATGTCGGGTTAGATACCCTGATAATTAACACAGAGTGAATGCTGGACTTTAAAAACTGCAGGACGTGGAAAATGACAGAAGCGACGGAAGTTTGTCGGATTCCCTTCATATCGCTTCTGATGGATGGAAAGTAACTTTAGCAGCGTGTCTGGTGGGTGCTGGCAGTGGTTTTGTTTTCACTGAGGCATCAAAATTGTGTAGGTGTGTTTTAGCTGGTAGTGCACAGAGTGTCTGTTCCCATTGACCCGCTTACGGGGTGTGGCTATTACATTGCTGAGATTTAATGAAAGGTTTTCCTGTATCTGTGAAGATGTCCTCCAGCAATACTTTAAACAATTTCTGAAGACAAAATACAGTTTAGAAAAATCTAGTAGCCTGGATAGCTGTTGTACACATCTTATGGTGGCTTAAACTTTCGATTTCAGTGGCCTTTCGTTTCTTTCCACACTATTTCTATTAAAATCCTGTTCCCGTTGGGGGAAGGTTGCGTGTGGCCTGGAGAGGTTTCGCAGCTCTTCCGAAGTGCGGGCGGGCTGGAGTGCTGGCTGCTGGGAGCCCGGGGTTACGGGAGAAACTTCATATTCTTTATCTGCTCTTGGGCTCTCGTCAAAGACAATTTCTATTACAGAAAAGCAATAATACCCCAGCATACGGAGTGAAAAAACCATAAAGCCATTTTACAGATTAAAGTACTAGATGTTGTGTAGATGTTTTCATAGAAAGGGAAGATCACTTACAGATTTAAGCTGATCTTGGAAACCCGTATTTAGAACAAGTAACTGTCACTTTGTTTCAGAATCCATTTGGAATGCCAATTTTTCTGCTTGCCCATTTCTTTTTGTGTTTTTTTTTTTTTTCCCCTCTTTCCAGTGCTTCATTGAGTATCTTAAACTATTTAGAAAAGTTAAAATACAAAAATGCTACATATCATGCTTGAAGTATTTTTTTGAAAGTTGTAACAGATTTTTTTAAAAAAGATGTCTTAATTATGGACTTGGATCCAAGACATCATCAGTATAAGGCATATTTATTTGAATTGTGTAGCACTAAATAAGATGGATTAGATACGAACTGACAAAGCTCGGAGGTGTCAGATGGGTTGTTCTTTGATCAAGCATTCTCTTCCTGCTGTTGTACCACATTGTTTTCCCTTGTCCTCTTGTCTTGGAGTGGAATTTGGATTTGCTGTTATCTCTTCTCATTCATCTTATTGGAGCTCAACGGGAATCTGCTCCCTACCGTTTTCTGGACAGTGATGAGCTGTTCAGACAGTCAGATCTTTCAGCGTGTACGGGCACTAACTTATTTTATTTGCTAAATGTTCTGTCTCTATAGAGGACTAAGTTTAGCAAGCTTGATCCTGGAAGATAAACATTCTTGTAATGTAGGTTTTTCTGTGCGCTCCACTTACTGTTTGCTTTGGGGCTTGGGTGTTCGTTTGTTCTTGAAAAAGACTGAAGAAAATTGTGTGTGTTTTTCACATCCACCTCGAGTGGTCAGTAAGGTTGAATCTTGAGCACCTTCTGCAAGAAGAGGGGGCTTTTTCACCAGTGAAGGGAATTAATTGCTGAGTCTAATCTGAAGCAGATCCTGTGGGAGCTTCTGTCTAACGTGACCACTGCAGCAGGAGCTGGTTTCAGGTGCCCTGTGCTGGTTTGGAGAAGTGATGCTGAGGAGCTTGTGGCATCTTCTTTATTAGAAATACGTGAGCTTCTACCTGGAATTCTCTCTGCTAGATCCTCTTCTGCACTTCATTAGAACCTTCTTTGTTCCACTGCGCTAAGGAACCTCTGCTTCTTATTTAGCATTGGTTTAGTGCATACGAGTACCTTCTGTAACAAAGTGTTGCCATCACCTTCCACTATGTTAGCAGGAGAAGAGCAGTCGTGACTGGAAAGCGAGGATGGCTTTTTAATGAGTACTTTTTGTGTGTTGGTACCATCATAGTAATCTTTTTATATTTGTGGTTTGAGTGCCAGAGTGACTCAGTTTTGTTTTGTGGTTCTTTTACCTAATGATGTTTTACTGCCTTACGTAGTTCTCATGATAGCAGGAATTAAATAATAACATATTCCAGAAATTACCATCATCGTTTCCTTTAGAATAGTTTCATTTTTTTTTCATGAGACTATTTAGCTTCACAGGATATTAGAGGCAGAAACCACTTGGACTGAGAGGATGTCTCCTCATGGATTCTCCTCCTTGTTACAGACTCACAGTATGTTTCTGGGAAGATCATTAACAGCTTTGTGTTTTCATTTGTTCCTGCGTAACAGACAGAAGAGACAGCTATTGTTTGACTTGTGCATTCTTGAGTCTCGCTAGAGCTCCTTGAGATTGTGCCTGATGAGAGATGCCCTCGCAGAGCCCTCTCTGCATGGTGCGCGGTGACTTGGTGAGCTGGAGAAGGCTGCTCCAGACACGTCCCTTCTGCGGCTGCAAGTACCTTCGGAGCCTCCAGCTGGAGGTGGTTGTAGCCATAGCTGTTAAGGAATCTATCCCATGAAGTATTTATCTTCTAAATAACCTAAGTTCATGACTAGTTCTGGTACTCCTGCATCTGGAAGCTGCAGCCGTTTGCTCTGAATGTGATGAAAGAACAGAAACTACAAAACATTTGGTATTTTTCATTGTCCCTGATGCAAGCCGATCACCAGGAAATACAATGAGAGGGGGACAGAGGCCACCTTTAAAAATACGTCTGAGGAACTGGAGTGGTTTATTTGATATGTTTTACCCTCAAACTTGGCATTGTTTAACCAAAGAACTGTTTCTTGTACGAACAACACGAGCAGTGTTTAAACTAGAGATTGCCTTGACTGAATCCGTTGGGTGCTGTTACTGGTAGGTCGAACTCAATGGTTCGAAATAGTAAGATTTGGAAGCAAAATTGTTTCCTTCGCAGTCTGCACTAGACACTGTAATAAAGGAGGAACCCGAAGGAGCTATTTGGGCTTTCTGCTGAGAGATTCATGTTTTCTAATCTGGTTATGTTTGTGACTAACTGATCAGATTAATTTATTCCAGTTTGTGTCCTGCTTCTTTCACTGTTAATATTGGTGGGAATTGGCTGTATTTAACACATCACGATGAATTAATCACTGAGTGGTCAATGCAGCCAGTTTTGTTAAGGGAAGTTATAGTTGCAGGTGATTATTTAAATTAAGCTAGCTTTATAGTTTTTAAGAATTTGAAGCATCTTTTTCTCCTCTGAGATGATATCACCTATCTCTCTTAATACCAGTTCTTATGGACTTCAGATACTCTCAGGGGAGCCCTTTCACCTTTAGAATTGACAAAAATGTCTATGATGACTAAAAAAAACCCCCAGTTTTTCATGACCAATGTACCTATAACTGAGTGCTACATGGTATGGCCACCTGCGAGGAAGTCGCAGTGACAATGTAGGTCTCATCACCAGACAAGAGAACAAAACAAATACTTTTTTTGATCCTGTAATCATGGTGCAAAGAAAATACGTAGTTTAGAAACCAGGGAGCAGTAGTTACCTGTGCTGGTACCTCGAGCCATCTCTGGCCTTCTGGTGACTAATGAGCTTCTCAGGGTTTCCTGATCTTTGTGTTTGAGCATCTACTAATGTAATAGCTGCTGAATCGTCATATTCTGTTCTTGCAGCTTCTCAGGTCATGGAAATCTGACCACATGATGAAGTTTATGGTCAATTACACACAAATGTGTGAGTTATCGCACTGTGTCGCATAAAACGACGTGTTCAGCTCTAACATTTGGGCTGTTGCTCAAAGTAGAGCAATTTTCCTGCCAGTACTTGAGAATATATGAAGTTGCTGTTTGTAAACTTTATTGAAGTAGCAAAGGAGTATGCCAGTGCATTTAAAGATGTACTGCATATGGAATGAATTTTCAAGGATGCAGAAATTTGCTTTTTATAGTGCTGTTCATAATAATAATAATAATAATACTAAGTCGTCAAGCTACATATTAGCTTATATTAGTAGGAGTAGTATATAGAGGGCAACTACACAGATGAAATGAACGAAGTTTTTCGTTTGGTCTGCCGTAGGCAGGACAAGAAACAGCACATTTACTGATACAAACGAGATTTGGGGTGCATATTAGGAAAAATATTTTAATGATGAAAACCATGAAGCAGTGTAATGATATTGCCTGAATAAAACATGGAGTCTCCTTCAGCAGAGGAGTTTAGAAACAGTTTGGATAAACACCTGTTGGAAAAAATTGAGTGTAATAATAAGGAAAAGAAGAGATCAGTAGTTTCTAATTTGTTGCTTTTCTACTGTTGTTTGACTTAAGGGGGAAAAAAAAAAGTCTATAGACCATTTCAATGGTTGAGACAGGATGTCAGTTTGCAGCTTGCTTCCCTTTCCACCTAAAAATATGCCTGTGCTTGCTCTGGTAATGTATTTAAGCCCTGCAGTAGTTGTGGTAACAATATGTAATATTCTTAACCTTTTTCTGTCTGCAGGACTAAAAATGGACGACATCAATCTCAATTATAGTAGTCTAAACCTTTAATGAATATTTCCAAGTACTTTGGATGTTACCATATGTACATGTTGCCCGTCGCCAGATACGATTACTGCAGATTTCACAACTGTCTTGCAATCAGAGTTGTACAGAGATATTCTTGCTGAGGTTTTGAGGGTCCTTGGGAGAGACTAAGGTATACATGAAAAAACCAGTTATTTACTGCAAATGACTGCCTGAGGAAAATAAGGAAGGTAGAAAGTCAAACGAGGAGCTGGGCTGTACCAGAATCAGTGGAACTAGGACTTTCTACAGCTTACTTTAAATAATAATCTTTATAATTGGAAGCTTAAACCTATTTTCTTTTTGTTATTTGGCATTGCCTGAAGTTGACAACCTGGGAGGGTGGCTCTGCGAATGATGACTGTTCTGTTGCTAAAATAAATTGTGTGCCCCACTAGTTTCTGTGAGTATAGCCAGTTCCAAAGACTCATCCTTCCCTTCCCATTTAGGAACAATTTGCAGCCTGCAGGTAGCTGGACATAGAGCTTTGTGAGCAGATGTACCAGTGCCAGTTCTTTGGTTTGAAGAGAATTTATACGTTTTTCCATTCTCTGTACACGTATGTGCTTCTGCGTGATCTACGTATCGAACTTTGCCTATACCGGCATCATCTTCACATTCACACCTGCCATAAACTCCTTACCTGGTGGCTATGCTTGGTGTTGTAGAATCAAATAGTATGGCTGAGGAGGAAAAACTGGTGAATATGTGGGGTGCGGTATATTAAAATAGACTACAACTAGTCTTATGCCTGAAGAAAGCAATATGTCTTCTAGAAGACATCCTTCATAGGGAATGGTATGTTTTATAACTTCTGTACCTCCCAAAAAGTCAATAGATAAACAATATACTTTTTTAAGAACCTGATTCTGAATTAATAATTTGTTCTGCAGTAATGCTGGTGTCTTTAATTTCTACTGTACAGTTTTTAATATTTTGATTTTTTTTTTTCCTTTTTTGAGTATCATTTCTTAACACTAACACATAATTTCTCCTTTCCTTCCCCCCCCTCCCAGATTTCTTTCTTTGGATCAAAGTCTTTTGGAAGAAGTAGTCCTGACAGTCCCATGTTGAGCAAAGCTGAATTTGTTGAGAAAGTTCGCCAGAGCAACCAGGCCTGCCATGATGGCGATTTCCATACAGCAATCGTGTTGTACAATGAGGCTTTGGGAGTTGATCCTCAGAACTGCATCCTCTACAGCAATCGTTCAGCAGCCTACATGAAAATCCAGCAGTATGACAAGGCCCTGGATGATGCAATCAAAGCACGGCTTCTAAATCCCAAATGGCCAAAGGTAAGAAAGTGTATTTGTCTTCTGGGGAAGGAGTAACTCCACTGGGATTATTATTCATATACGTAATAACACCTAATGTAAACAAGTGCATATATTTCTGTACTAAAGTCTGGTTTTGCTAAAAGCTCCAGATAATAATATCTTTTGTGTTTAAAAGTTGTTTGACTTAAATTTCCTGTTGGGTATTAAACTGTTTTCTGTGTAAACATACTTTTCCGCAATGGGGGTATGATACTATTTTACTATTTTAAACCAGCGTGGCTTCTGGGCTATGAAGACCAGACATCTTTTTTAATGTTAAACGTAGTCAGTGTTCGGTAGCATCCACTTTGTTGGAAAACTTCTTGAGAGGTAGCATGGAGGTTCTAATTAGTAATAGAGCAATAATGCCTTTCAAAGTAGTGCTCAAAGAGTGTTTATGTGTAGTGTATTTTGGATAAACATTTGAAGAAATGTGTATCCTAGCATTCTTAGTAAGATCTGACTATGCAAGGAAACAGTTTGTAAAGAGTAAATGGCATTGGTTGCCTGTTCCTTCTGGGGTTGCATCCCACCAGCTGCAGTCAGTTGCTCCAGTAGCTGACTCGCCTGGGGCCAGCCCTTTACGTGCAAATCAATTATAATAGCATCTGCTCCAGATCCCATTCTCCTGTCAGTCCCTCACACGGTCTTACTGGCCACTTTAGCTAAAGATGCAATTTAAGAGCGGATTCATCGCGCAGGTTCCTCTCCTCAGAAATGATGGCAGGTAGCAACCATAATGCTCTCCATCAGCTGGACTCCAAACTAATGAAGCTAGGTTTCCTTTTATTTCAAAGCAGATCACTGTAAGTCTTGTATTCTGTTTTTCAGTTGTTTATTAGCTTATAGAAAAGCCTTATCATACACTTCTTTAGGGCTTTGTTAATTATTTTACCTGTACTCCAAGCACAAATCCAAACTCTGCTTGTTATCAGCTCCAGGTGTTGAGGTTGTGTTGTAGAGTTTTAAATCAACATTGCCTGCTCTCCCTTTTCTCATCGGTCATTGCTTGTATCTTGTCTGGATATTTAGTAGTCCGTTAACTGAAAACATGAGTATTAGTCTAGTGGCCAGCTGCTTAGGAGTTACATTTCCAAACTCCCCAGCATCTCATTTGCTGTGCTGCAGTGAGTAAACGCACTGTTATTTCGTGCCAGCAAAGTATATTTCCATATGGAAAGTGGAAGCTGTTGTATAAAAAATACATATAAAATAGTGTCCTTTCCACTCGGAACGCAGGATGTTTTTCCTAGGTGCATGTGTATGGTTTGAGGATTCAGTGCTGTGAAAGCTATTTCTGCAGCCCCTGAGACATCACCTCTCTAACGGAGGTGTGTGTCTGCTCGTTCCACCTCAGAAGGAATGACAGGGGTTGCAGCATCTGAGCACGTTTGAAGGCAAAAGGCTGGTGGTGTCTTTTCATCAGAACAATCTGTGTGCACAATGTCACTGTTGTCTCAGCCTTCAGTCACGTGCGAGCTGTGACAGCTTGTTGGCTGGACTGCCAGGCATGTCTTCCTCTGGTAATTCTCTCCGTCTCTCACCAGGAGAGCGAGCCTCCTGCAGGTGTTTTAATTTGATGCATCTTTCTGAAGGAAAAGAACCTGACTTTTCTTCTCCCTCTCCCCAGTCAAAATTTGATATCTTAACTCTGGAATTTCTGGAGTCAAGAAACAGCATTTTTACACAAACTTTCTCACTCTAAGTTTCTCTCTTTAGTGAGACCAGAAACTGCTTTAGAAAGATGTTATTGAAAGTGTTTCCTAAAGCTCTGCTCACTCATAATCACAAAAGGAGGACCATGAGCCAGGGAAGACCCTTCCCTTTTGTTGATCCTATTTTTTGGAGTTGCCGTCTTCAATTGCAGCACTTTAACTTGTGTTTTATTTTCATATTTTATTTTCACACTTAACTTTTGTACTTTCTTTTTCTTTTCACTTTTATACTGCTGTTTAATCTTTCTTAAGGAGCTTTAATGTGTTCTCCCTGTTATTTTTATGGAGCCTGTCTGCAATTTATTGTTTGTATCGGTCCGTGTTAGAAAGAAACTCCTGCTTTGTCAGGAAGATGATTATAAGCGTGTAAGTTTTTTTTTTTTTTTTTTTGCATTAACTTCTGTCTTATATTACCTAATGACTTGCAAGATTTTGCGTAGATTTCTATGAAGGAATGTGTTTAAAAGAGGAAAACTGCGTTACTGTCATTAAACTCTAGATCTCCAGGTCAGTTGTCTGGATGCAGGGAGTTAGAGTATAAAAGCAAGGGCGCTTCTGCTTGGTTTTGTATCCTGTTTCTGAGGAGTCTGGTAGTGATTTACTATAGAGCGCACTTAGATGAAAAGTTATGAAAAGACTTCATAAAAGAATACTTTCAAAATGCCAGTCACAGATAGAAGTATAACAAGACCTTTGAAATGAGTCAATTTGTGGATCAAAATAGAAAATTAGATGGAATAGAAAATTTACTAGCAAAAAGGTTAGCTGTTAAGTGAAGCCATTATTATCGGTCTGTTAAAGACAGAAGTAATAGACTATGTATTGATGCAGTACTAAGGTGGAATAGTTAAAAAAAAAAAAATATCATTTTTAGTAATGAAAAAATTAGACTTTTTTTTAGGTAGACTGTATTACTGAGTTAAAAACATGAAATAACTTGGTTTTGATTCTAGTTCTGCTATTAAATGTCCACCTGACCTTGAACAAACTTCGTTTATTCTTTCTTTACAAAAAGGTGAGGAGTCACTTTTAGAGAACACTTTGAGCATTATTGGTGGAAACAGTAGTGGAGGACCTAAATGATGTTGTTATGATGATGTACCATCTGTTCTTGCTTTGTTGGATCAATGTGTAAAGGATATCTTGCTCCGTGATCCAAAATGTTTATATACTTAGAAAGTTACTGTCAGTTAGAAATAGAAGAGTCAAGTTTTGGCAGGCTTTCTGTCCTGTATAAAGCTCATCCTCGGTCCCTGTTTATTTTTTCAGTGGTATCTGTAGTTTGCTTGATTTCATTTCACTTGGGCTGAAGGTGCACTAAGGGCATAAACACGAAATGAATTTCGCTTCAAGGCCTTTCGTTACCTGGATTGAAGGTCATTAAGGTGTTGAAGAGGAAACGATTTGTAGAGGTCAGAGTCTGCCTTCGTTTGCACAGTTACGATAGGAGTCTCATAGAAATGGCTTGGCAGGGAGCGCGACTTGGCTTTTAAAAAGGAGCCATCGTGCTACTACAGTAATTGAGATAATGAAAACCCACAGCTGAATGAATCATTTTTTTATCCTCTGTGTGTTGATTCCATCTGGAATTGTGATTTTCACACTCTTCTACACAGTACTTCCCCTTTGCTTTGAATTGTTGTTTCCACAGAAATCATCTGCAATGACTTAGGTTTTAGAAGAAAATGAAAAATTTTGCCAAGCTCTGTTTGTCATTAATTTGGCTGCTCCACAATGAGAGTGACTGTTGGCTTAAGACATCTGTATCTACAAATTGAGGCCAGTTGCTGCCACTACATCTTCATTCTGTCTCGTGGATTTGTGTTAGTTTGGTGAGGACGAGTTGCTTTAGTTGCTGAAGCTGACTCTGCGAGTCCCATCCCAGGAGCTGTTCTCCGTTAAATGTTCCTTTTCAAGCCTTCAGCCCTCTCCGTCTTGTTTCCTCCATTGTGGATTTGTTAATCTCTCTTCACGTGCCCTTTCCTGTTCCTGGTGAGTGCCCGTTTTTTCCCCCCCAGTTTCCCTGATTCTCCAAATAATTTATTTAATAAATCTCTTTTTTCTCTTAGACACCTAAATAACGTTTTCTGTCTTTCATATATCTATCATAAGCAAGGGATACTGGGAGCCGAAGTTAGTGAAAGTATCTGTTTTAAGATAGAATTGGAATTGAATCTTATTTTTAGGACTTTTTTTGGTATGGTTTTTATCCTGAATGCCATTACGAAGTTTACCTTTTATTCCTAAAAGTGCCATGATACTTTTCAGCAGGATGTTTTGTAAGAGGACAACATCATCGTACGGCTGTGCCGATGAGAACCACTTCAGTGATAAAAAGCTGCAGGAACAGGTTTAAAATTCCTGTTGGTGACAGAACAGAGTTGACTGCTAGAATAAATTCTATCTCCACATTTGCAATTATTTATCAGTGTAACTAAACTGACAATTTATCAGTGTAACTAAATTGACAATTTCAATTAAAATATTAGCTAGTATGAATGGAACTGAAGTACTGAAGTCTGTTGGTGATACTTTGCTGTTTAAAAATAATTCACGTTAATTCCGTTTCCATAAAATATCAGCAAGGGCGAAGCAAGGGATCAGTATCTGGAAAGCTCTTGTGAATGCCCAGTTAAAAGGGCCAGCTTTGAAAACCACACCTGTCAGCTAAGCACTACTAGGTTTTGGAGCTGTTAACAGAGACAGAGTGAAATTCTTCCTGCTTTCAACAGAGCAACTATAGCAACTGTCCTAGCGTGATTAACGCAAGTCAGTGCATAAGATACACGCTAATTACTTGTATTTATTTCCCCACTATGTGATGGCTATTTATCTGCACGTAGGGGATGATGAATTCTGCATCTCTCTAGATGAAACTGTATTTTACAATTTTTTTTGCCATTCCCGTGGAGCAGGGACAGACACCAGCAGCAGAGGGGTTTTGGTGCTGGCAGCAGTGGAGCTCTTGGGTTACTCTTCTTCCCTCGTGGCAAGAGCACAGAGGAGTCTTTGTTTCTTTTTTTTATTTAGTTGAAGGACAAAAATATAAATGAGTTTTCTGATCGCGATGGAAAACAACTTTTGGTGAGATGAGGCAGAGGCGAAGTTAGGCGCTATCCTGGCTACCGGGTATTTTTTTGTCCCTTTTTCTGACAGCTCAATAGGGTGGTCACCCACTTCCCACGACTGCTGTGCCGATGCCAGCCCTCCCGGGGCGGACGCAGGGGGGATGCTCCGGGCAGCGGTGCTGCGCTCCTCAACTGCTGCCGGTTACTGGGAGCCGGGCTTACCTGGCAGAAATGCTTTGGGCATCACAGCAGGGATGGGAAATCCTGCAACGGAGGCAGCTTGAGTTTGTGCAGTATGTTTTCCTCATTCTCAGCATCTAGGTTTTTAAAACGTGCATTTTAATTTTTATTACACAATTAATTCTACGTTTAGCTAGAACGAGGAAAGGTGTACTTTAGGGACTAATTGACTAGTCTGATATGTTTTGAACACAGAAATGTCAGGTTGGATTGGATATCTGATATCAGAAAATGTGCAGTGGTGCTTATAAACTTATTACAGGTGTAGATGGTTGGTTGTTAGTCAAGCTCGGTTTGCAGAGCTAGCCCTACGTAGTCCGTGGATTTATTTTTGTGTGTGTGCAGCTTGTCAGTGTGAGACAACAGGAGGGCACTGTGTGAAGTTGTGCACTTATGTGGAATATTTCAATATCAAAGATGCTTTATAGATTTTACAAAATAATTATTTGATTTTTATTGCTAGAACATAACTGGGGAAATCAAAATTTATGCATACAAAATCTAAGCAATTTTATTAATTAGCCAGAAGAGGGAGCTTAACAGGTATAGCTGGTATTTTGTTTGAAAGGCCTGAGTTTTAAATACAGAACCCAGTTTCCTTTTACTTTGGAAGTTGAAAACTTAATTTGAATCCAGGTTTTCTGAGATTTTAAGCTACTAAATGTAATTTTTTTTTTTTGTTTCTTTTCCTTCTTTATCTTGGGTATGCCGTTTTTTAACTCTTACTTTTTTTTTTTTTTAAATCATCAACATTTACAGTACTAGTGGGGAATATCACAATCTTACATGTGTTTGAAATAACTGTATTTTCACTCTCTAACCAGGGCAATGCATTAAGCTGGTCCTTTCTTCAGAGGATGGCAGATAAAAACAAACCAAAAAATATTGTGAATTAACGCTGTGAAATGAGCAAGCGTAGAAAGGGAGAAGGCGGTTGTTCTTGCTTTCGTGCTTTCAAACACAATTGTCTATCACTGTGAATTCTCATACAGCTTTTATTTTCATACATCTTATATTAATTTTCATACAGCTTATATTTCCAGTTAGGGTCTTGAGTTAATTTAAGTTCCGATCCCCCACCCTCCTCCCTCCAGCCCAGTTCTCTCAAGATACTGAGCATTAATGCATGTTGAGTAATAAGCAAGTATGTTTATACAGATACATCTGCTTATCTACTGCAACTTTAAACCAAACATGAACAATGAGAAAGCAACTGAAGTAAGAAATGTCCTGATCTGGTGCAGATCAGAAGAACGTCCTGTGGGTGCTGTGTGACTGTAGTGTGTTTATTACAGCAGCTCATAAAACTGTTTGAAGTGTTTGTTTGAGAGGGTTGGCTTGTAAGTCCAGCTATTTTAAAAATATTTTGTGTACATATCACTGACAAATGCAAAGATAACAGAATATTCCAGGAATTAAATTGCGTTTTGGGAATACCCTACAGGGAAATCACATCAGGCTCATCTTGTTCTTTGATTTCTGCACCTGTCAGAAATCCTTCAGATCCCACAGTTGCTTTGGGTGTATTTGTTATATTTTATTGTCTGGGCTTAACTGTGTCAGTCCCAAGTATACAAAGTACTTCCAAGTGTATATACTTAACCCACCCCCTGTTTTCATTGGTTTTGCTCTGCTGGACCCAGCTACACAAAACAGCGTTTGTCACATCTGCGGTGTCTGTTCAAATGGAAGATGCAGTCCTGGGCCATGTCGTCTCCTCTACTTAGATATTTTTACTCAAATCTTTATAATATAAAATAGATACATTAAATACTACAGTTTTTGTTTGGTAGAGCAACATTTTGATGTTTATGTCTTCATATTTAAATAAAAAAAAAAAAAGGAAAAAGGAATTTTTCATTAAACCCCCCTCAGATCATCCTTTCCCTAGCTGCTGTTTCTAATAACCCCTGTGGGAGGCTGGTTCCAATCTTCACATTCTCTGAGATTTTATGAAGCATTTTCAGAGTTCAGAGTTTCGTTGGGGGATGGGGAATGACAATGTCTTGGAGGAAAAAAAAGAACTTTCTAGTATTACAGAATCACAGCATTGCCGGGGGGGCCTCTGGAGAGGGGGGGCCTCAAAGCAGGGTCAGCTAGAGCAGGTTGTCCAGCGCGTTCTGACAAGATACCTAAATTATACAGAACAGCTCGTTCTTATCATACAATAATAAAGAGGTATCTGAACAAATCAAAAGGTGACATATTTAAAATGGATGGAAAAAAGTTATTTTCAAATAATCTGTTCTAGGTCCGTGGGAGCTGATTATCACAGTGTATTATTGAAACGGTTAGCACAGCCATACTTTGAAAGGGCTGGAAACTTCCAAATGATGAGAGTATCAGAATTACAAAACAGTTCAGAATGGAGTAGGTGGATGAGAAATGAGCTTTAATTTCTGGGGACAGGAGTCACTCATTAGTGCAGATTTTTTGGAGGAGGAGGGGGAAGGCTAACTCGTATCTTCAGATTTCTCTTTCCTGTGTGACCCTCGGAAGCATCTGCTGCAGGGAGCTGTTGGCAGGGACCAGCCTGGGTGGAGCCTGCTTTTACTTGTGCTCCTAATGGTGGGTCTCAGCCTGTGGTAGGATGGAAACATTAGATATTTGTCAGGTGAGGAGCAAACACTTCATATGTTTTATTAAGGTGTGGTGGCTGAGATGCACTTTGTCCGAATGGCATAGACATTTTCTCAGGCTTAACAGAACCAGGGTTTTGGGTAGTGTACTTTTTTTTTATTTTGAAAACTTGTCTTTTATTCTTTTGCACTGAAATCTGAATTTGGTTGTCTTGACGAACAGCTAGGTGGGCTGTTTATTACACCAGCCAAACGCGCAGAAGGAAGCTGAGAGCGAGCCCCCCCAGAGCCCAAGGAGCGGCCGGCGCTCGCCTGCCCAGGGGGTTTGGGGCACAGCACCCTGGGGTGCCCGCTCCGGCCACCCCGACCCATGGCTGTGCTGCACCCATCTGTGTGATGGGGAGTTTCACTCTGTTTTGAGACCACATCTGATGTATACTTGAATATAATCGCTCGGGAATTTGCTACAAGTTTAAATACCGTGTGTGAATGCCGCTGCAGCAATGAATACAGGGATTTCCTGACCCTCTACTTGGGCAGTGCTTGATTTCCACAGTCTGAGTCATGCAGAAATTGTCGGGGAGGGTTTTGTCTTTAGAATTTGTTGTGGTTAACTTTCTGCTTGCTTTTTTTGTTGGCAACACTAAGCCAAACTTACCAAACAAACCGAGCAAACTTTTTTGCCTAGTACACGCTTTGCAAGCCTCCAGATGCACACAGTCTAGAAGATATTAATAGCAAAAGAATCATTCTGTAAAGTAACTTTAAAACAAAAACATCAACAAAACTGTGGCATGCAGAGGGTTTAATAGTAAATGCTATCGTAGCATTGTCTGAGTATTGTGGAATTTTCTAACTGCAGAAGTTTTTTCTGCCTTTGACCAGCTGGGAAAGGAGATGTTCAAAAACTTTTCTATAATAGGAAAGTCGTAGCCTTGGAGGCATCTATGGGGATTTGATTAAGATAACCTGTGTCCAGGTGTCAGCACAGGAGGTAACACAACATAGTGGGAAGAGTATTTTTGCCTTTGGCTTTCAAAGTGCCTAACAGGAAAAAAAGCTGGCTTTATTTAAAATAAATGTCTGAGCATTTGCATCATTCCAGTTCTCAGGCTACTGGAAAAAATTACGAACATGTGGCAGAATATGCATAAATTCGTATGCGTCTTTGTACCTAATTGGGGAGAACAGAAGGAGGTTTTAATGATAACATTGCATGTAATACTGGGGAGAGATTACGCTCCTAACTTCTGCTGCCAATTGATTTGCTTCTGTGACTCCAAGTTCTTCAGAAGCACAGAAGAGTTTTAAGTTTCCAATACTTTACACAGGGGAAAAAAAGTAATTTAAGGTACTTATTCTGTCTTTACCATGTTACTGTGTGAATGTTTTAGTACTGAAAAACTTGAGTAATTATTAAGCGAGCTTATTATGATAATTTATTTTCTTGGAGAATAAGTGTTTTGTCTTGACCGAAAAGATTCGGGCATAACTTCTGAAATTTCAATAAAGATCTTGTTTGTGTTAATTCTGGGGAGAAATAATTTTGATTAATTCACAAAAATAACTATAAACCTTGTTTTGGTTACAAGATGCCACAGGGGCCATTTATAATTCTGTGTAACAGCTGTTGCAGGTTTGTCCCTGCTGCTCCCCATGGGCACATTGGGTTTGTACATTGGGATGTCACCCAGCTTTGCGGGCTCCCTCCTCTCCACGAGGCTGGAGAGACTAGAGGTACCCGATATGACTTATTGATGTGTTGCTTTTTTTCTTTATAGCTTTCACCAGGAGGTTTGAAGATTTGCTCGTGGACTCTCTGGCCAAGTTTCTGCAGAGCAGTTAGTAGTACCAATACTGGGCAGACAACTTGCCAGAAGTCAAAAGACTACTTCCCATGCTGTTCCTTTCTTGCTCTAGATCTTCAGCTACCTCTGCTAGTGTCAGTGGATATGTGGGTTTGGGTTTTTTCCCAAGTATTAGGCTTGGTTTCTGTTGCTATACAGCCTTTCATCGCTTTCCTAGTCACGTAAATCATGAGCTCTACCACCAAAGGTGTGCACTTCACCGGAGCTTGCGTGAAGGCTTCTTTTTGTGACCTGTCTTACAGGGGAAGCTCAAAGCCTTTTAGCAACTTCATGTGTTTAATAAGAAATAATTCTGGCTAAATCCGATTATTAGACTTATTTCACTTGAGGAATGCTACCTACTTCATAAGAACCTTTGAGATGTGGTATTAGGCAAAGTGAGTCAGAGGTAAATACTGAAGAGCCGAGTGCAGCCATGTGTGGTTAGTTGTGAAATCATATTTGTATTTCATGGCAGTTCTTAGGTATGTGATGTCAGAGGTGTTTCCATCCATCACTATAGTTCTCCTCATCTTGCAATGTCTCTTGTGGGTTTTTATTTTTTAGTTTTGGGTTGGTTTTTTTTGAGTAGCCAGTCTTCAAACATGCAGTATTCTCTGAATTTATTTTTCTCCTGTTCCAGCTAATGCTATTACAACTTCAGCAATGATGTCACCCTGGAGTCTTTTTTGATTTCAGTTTTCCAAATCGGCACTTTGAACTACTTGTAATACAAGCGGTGAAGAATAAAGGCTAGACATGACACAAAAAGTAAGTTGAGGCAGATTATAAAACTGTTACCTGATAGAAATTGTATCCTAAATCCAGCAAGAACATGGATATTGTTTACTGGTTTGGGCCATCAGTACGGTTATTCAAGGATAGTTTGTAAATTTATACAGAAGAATTAAAAAAGATACCTGATAATCTTTTGGAAACTGTACTTTCACTGCTCTTTGGATTGGAGTTTTCTTTTTAGCTTGCTGTCTCTCCTTGAATCAGAAAGAAAATCCCAGTGATAGAATGCTTTCTGCTGTTTGGTATCAAGAGACGTTCTCATGTTAGTTGCTAGTAAAATCCTGCCAAGTTTTAAAAACTTTGCTCAAATGTGTTGGTGTGGTTGAACAGCTGAAAGACTCTACTGGTACAGAGGCACATTAGTTCTGGGTTATCAGCAAGTCATTGTTCGTGAGAGATGAGTAGGATGATTTGGTCCACTGGCTCCTGGTACAGAAATGGAGATTGATGGAGCACCTTCAGTAATGATTCTGTTTTGACATAGGAAAGACACTGAGCTTTTAATTTTGTGTTCGCAGGTTTTATTTTCTTTAGAAACGTGGATTATCCTGTTTAGCCCAAAGAAAGAGAAGCCACCAAATAGGTAGCCGTCATAACTGAAGAACAGGGTTTGGAGCTTGGTTTCTGAATACTGAGTGACAAAGGAGGTATGGGGCTGAGAAGGAGCACATCAAATAACTTAATCCAGTCCCATTTAGACAACTGTCATACAGTCCCTTTCATGAATTGATCAAGCTCTATTTTAAAACAAGGTTTTAATTCCTTTTAATTCCCATTCTTCAAATAGGAGGTTGTTCTAGTATTTTAGTACTCTAAAGTTGTCAGACAGCTATAAATGGTATACAGATTGTATACAGATGTATTTTTTTGTTAGGGTTTTAAGTGTAGTCTATATACAAGTTAATTAGAAATCTCTCATTATGGAGTTTGTAAAATCATAATTTCTGTTAAACAGTTGATGTTTAATTTATTTTAAGTTTACTTGTGAGATTGCGTAGTGAAATGAAGCAGGTGATACAGATAGCAAGCAGCCTCCTCTGATTAATATAAGACCTTTTTACAGACAAAAGGAAAGCCAAATGTGATCTGGGCAAACACTATCACATTCAATTTAAAATACTTCCATAGCAAGGTAGCTTGTTTAGCAGTAACTAGATAATAGTTTTGAATTCATGGGAAAACGGGCCCCTTCACAAGTGGAAACAGTTTGACCAGGCTCTTGAGAACAGCTCTAGTGATTTTTAAAAAACAAACCATACAAAACAAACAAACAAACTAAACCGAAACAACCTTCCCAAATTCTTTCTGAGCATTGTGCAAAAACCAGGAGTTAATCTAACCTTGACCAAATTAAGAAATGTGTTGGATTGCCTTAATTATAGTAAGTAACTGTGGCATTTTGTTTCTTTATGTATCTTGTAGTGGCTGTGTTTGGCTTGTTACTTGCCGTGGTTAACTTCTATACTGCTTTGAGGTGTCTGGCAAACATTTCATACTGCCTGAGCTTAAAAATATTGAGACTGTGCTTCTCAGCTCAGGTATTGTGAGGAGAAAAATCTCTGGTCTTGAGTGATAATCCACAAGTAAGAATGTAAATGTGGACTATGCCTAGTGGAATTCTATATAAGAACTAAGTAACCTCTTTTAATCTAAGAATTGGTCTTTGGGAAAGAGCAGGCAGCATTTGGGTGAGAATAATTAACTGGGTTTTGGCATTGATTTATGGCCTTAATCTCCTGACAGCAAAGTTGTTCATTAGCAGGAGATGAAATGACTTTGTCAGACTTGAATGCATTTGGCTAATAGGACGGTCACAACCGAAGTCTAACGTGGAAGCAAGAACCACAAAGATGAATGTTTGCAGCACTCTGAGGTGTACCTTGATTTGATTTTATTTCTTTGTTCTACGTGAGTGGAAGGCTGCTGAGTGAAGAGTTCAGTAACTCCGTGCTCTTTGAAGCCCCAGGTGCTGGTGTTTGAGCAGCAGCGTTCCCTGAAGAGCACAACAGGTCACTGAATGAGAGGGAGCCAAGTTGGCCAGCAGATTTGAAGACCGGGGTTCAACAATGGTCTGTGATTATATGCAACTGTTTAAGTCGCAGAGCAGATAAAAACGTTAGTTCTTAAAACAGGGACACTTCTTCATATCAAACCGTTTCTGAGCTGCAACGCCTTTTAGAGGGAAGGTGAATAGTCTGGAGAATTTAGTTGATGCCAAAGGAATGCCCTGTGCGTATGTGATCTAAAAGTAACTAGAATGAATTACTACCACTTTTCATCAGGTGCAAATTTCTCTTATGATCTTTGTCTGTCTCCTCCTCTTCATTTAAAAATGTGGCTTTGTACACATAGATGGAGAAGGAATCTGAAAGAACAGAAAGAAGGGGGGGATTTTGAGCCAGGAGACCTTTGGGCATTTGAAATGGAGGAGGGTTTTAGATGTTGTCACGTAACTGTAGGGGAATTCAACAAAATAGCGTGCGCTGGTATTTTGTTAAGCGACTCCAGCTGTTAGTCACATGACCGGTCCTTTTAAAAGGAAAAGGGACATTTGCTCATCCTCGTGTGCTTCTCCTGACTGCTTGCACATCTGTATCAATGTACCCTCCTGTGCTGTAGCAATCCGTAACAGCCTCAAAGTTTCTCAATGAATCGCAAGTCGAGCGCCCACCCTCAGTTGCATGCAAAACTTCTGAGCAAAGAATGCGACTTGACCATGTAACTTTTTTCATGAATAGGCCTCTTGTTTTTAATTTGATGAGCAAGGAACTTTCCAGTCCTGTCCTCCGGCTTACAATCTGTCTTTAATTTGCAGAAAGATGCATTCCAGTTTTGCAGGCATAAAACTGTTTAATGGATTTTCTTGGCTTTGCTAGAACTTGCTGTGTTAAGTTATCCTGAGGTTTGTGCATTTGTTTCTATCTTCTCGTCTCACAGAATGACAGCACGGTTGAAGTTGGGTGGGACTTGTGGAGGTCATATAGTGCAGCCCCCACTGCTGAAGGCAGGGTCAGGTAGAGCAGGTTGTCCAGGGCATTGTTCAGTTGGGTTTTGAATATCTCCAAGGATTGAGATTCCACGACCTCTCTGGGCAACCTGTTCCAGTGTTTCACCACCCTCACCAAACCATTTTTTCTTATGTTTAAATGGACTTAATTGTATTGCGGTTTGTGCCCATTGCCTCTTGACCATTCACTGGATACCACTGAGAAGAGCCTGGTTCCGTTCTTGTATTGTCCCCCATCAGATATTCATACACATTAGTAAGACCCCATTCCACTGAAACTTTCCCTTCTCCAGGTTAAACAATAGAAGGTGTCTCAGCCTCTGCTCGTATGGCTGATGCTCCAGTCCCTTAATTATCTTGTGACCTTCTTCTTGACTTGGTCCAGTCTGTCCGTCCCTCTCTTGTATTGGGGAGCCCAGAACCGCTCACAGCCCTCCAGATATGTTTTTAACTTTTACTCTCATTATATAAAGATTTACTTGATAGGGTTTTTTTGTTGCTGTTGTTTTCAGTGCCTTCTTCCCATCCTTTCCCTTTTCTACTCTTAAGTAATTTTTTATTTTTTCTGGTAGAGTCAAGCTGGACCACGTACCAAAGTTAGCATCACTAATCCAGTGTCAGAAGAATGCTCTATATCTTTGTCTATTTACTTATATTAGAGCACTTTTACTTACTTTTTATCTTTCTTTCTTTTTGGTCTGTGCTGGGGTGGATCTCCAAATTAATAGCGTGTGTTGGTTATTGTGATTAAGGGACTGCACTGTCTCCGCTTTCTGTACCCTCCCTCTTCCTTAGTGCTGCTTTCTCATAATACTCCTGAATACAATGCCAAGTTTGTGTACCCTTTATAGTAGGATGTGTACATTATTTTTTCCCCTGCATTTCATATAACACATTCTTACTGTCTGTAAAGTGGGTGGGGTAGTTCTGTTCTCATTTTACCAGTTGGGAATAGAGAGAGGGAGAGTATTTGTTCTGTTGTTTGGTGATAACTTGTGTCAGTGCCAAGCCATGTTGTTGCATCCACGGAACACGGTCTTGCTTGTGTGGATCTGAAAGCAGCACAGCTGCGTGACTGAGGTGCTGTAACCGGAGCCCATATATCTGGCCTTCAGCATTACATCACGGTGACGTCGCTAAGTTGCTCTTGGTTCTGGACCTGGGACAGCTGGACACACTTATGCAATTTTTCAATGGCCAGGCAGGGAGTCTGTGAAGTACTAAGTTTAACCCAGGTCCTAGTCACATGGTCATCCTTTTCTCTGTGTCAGGTGTTTTTCTAATTAGATATTTAAATAATGAGCATCATGTAGTATTTTGACAGCTTTAGGGAGTTAACGTTTTTTCCTAACACTTAAGTTCGTTGGAGAAGTATTCCATTACCTTCTCTCCACCAGAAGTGATGGTTATGGTATTGCTGGTATTGCTAGAGAAAAGCTGTTGTACAGATAAGCTGTGTAAGTGCTGATTTCCCTAAAACCTTAATATCACAGAGCAGCAGCAGTACAACATGGGAACAGGGTGGGGGGCAACGGATGGATGACACTATAGTTATGTCATCCTAAAAAAAGAAAAAAAAAAAAGATTTTGCCAGGTAATGGTTGTCTTAAGGCGAATATATAGGAAAAACTGCTCCTTTCTAAGAAATCAGCTTACTGCCTTGGAATTTGAAAACCTTATAGAGGTACTTCTGTCTCAATAGGCAACAAATCAATGCAAAATTTCCAAGCATTTACTATAGGGTTTCATTATTCCTTTCTGCATTTTCTGGAACCTGTTTGTATGGGGAAAAAAACAACTTAAAATTTTCTTTTATGGAATTGAACTGCAATTTTTCTACTTGGTCTAAATGCTGTAATGTAAATTCCTCTTCTGAAAGGTGATAGTTTTTTACTCCACAGTCTTGTTCACACTGGAACTAGTTATACTACTGTGTAGGACTGGTATAGTGCTTTTTATTCCTCATATGTCTGAATATCCAATGCACAAATGCAGAAATAATTCTGAATTTAGAAATGAAGATACATCTGCAATGCTGGTAGTTACAAAAAAGTATCTTGTGACCTGCTCACTGAGAGTCGAGCATATAGCCATTGGATATTGTTTTGAGAAATGTGGATTATCTTCCTCTACTTACACAATGATGGATTTTGTACCCAGTAGTTTTAGACTAAAACCTTAGCATGTGGTGTTACCTCTCTTCTTCACCTCCCCAAACCCTGAGGAGGTAATTGCCAGATGACTTTTCTGATGAGCTTTCAGCTCTTCAGTGGTTTCTTTTTACAATTTGCTTATTCTTAAAAATGAGATATTTATTCCTCATTTTTTCTCAACATATGAGGATTGAGTTTCCTCATCTTGGAGATTAATTTCTTTCTTAATATTATCATAATGGTGACTCACAGTCTGAAGTTGAGGAATTGTGAAGAATTATAGTGAATACAGCACACATGAGAGGGCGCTCTGTGCTTAGGTATTTCAGAAGTAGTGACTAGGATCTAATTTAAATTGTATACAGATATTCACATTTTTTAGGTATTTCATTAATATTTTTTTTCAAAGTCCATGCTATTCATACTGCCTTTTCTTTTTCTTTGACATCAAACTGGTTATGGCTGGCATGAGTGTGCTAATAAATCAGGTCCCCTGAGACTGTAATGGGTACCACTGATGCAGAGCAATGGAAGGAGAGCAGCTATGTTTTATATGTGCTTTCTAGAATGGTTTGCTTTAAATACACATTTGTTTGTCTTGCCGTTTTTATTGTTTGCTCTATTTTTTGTTAACATGGTGTCTGTAAGCCCCTTGTTCCCATTTATTGTTCCTTTTGCTACATTTGTGTTACTCGCTGCTTTGATTAATCAAATCACAAACAACTGTGCTTCAGATTTTTTTGGTTTTGTTCCACAGCAAATAGTCCTATTTTTGTTAGGTGTTCAGCATCCCGGATTTATATCAACTCTTCGAATTTGAGATGTAGTTCTGGCTGCCCAAGGATTAGAATTTGAGCAGCACAAGGGAGCGTGTTTTAGACATTGTGGATTAAAAGGACTGCAGTGAGATTTTTGGAGAGCTACCGATAGGTGGCTGTATGGCAGTGAAGAACAGGAGGGGATGCCAGGATGCTGGGCCTCGATTCTTCTGTAATAGACAGGAATGCCCTCGGAAACCTGCATCTCTTGTTTGGGTGTACCGTCTGTCACGTCATGGCATGCTGGGCATCACTGGGTCCTCATCACAGCCCTGCAACCTCACCCGGTCTCTGAGGAAAGGAACTGAAACGGAGATTTTGGGAGAACAAGTAGACAAGAGAAAATAATAAAAATGGAGAAAGCAGAAAGTTGCCCTGACTAACATGTCAGTAGGAAACACTTAAGTATACCATTTACACAGTATACTGCACTCTGCCAAGATCAAGAAAACCCAACTAATTAGCAGTGGGGCTTGCTGAGAGCTACGTAACAACCGAAGGTACGTTCGTGGCTTAACAGTTTTGCCTTACTGGCCTTTCAGCACGCACCAGGGGTTTATTAAGGTAACATTATTCTTGCCATCTCACTTCCCTGTAGCCAAGTAGGATGTGAAGTGTACATGATAATGTAAAGGTAGGAAATGCAGCACAGGGATAATTGCTGCATTAAGTATAGGCATTTTCCAAGTCAAAAGCATGCTGACAGTTCAGGCTAATGAAAACAGGGAAGACATTTGCAGAAATTCTTAATATTTCTATAAATCCATTGCTCTCTCAAAGTCACTGCTCTCCATTTGTTTCTGGGAGTGCTGAGGTCTCAGCCCCCCGTCTGAACTTTAAGAGTCAGCAGGTGACGTATCCCTTTTGCTACAAGCATCTTTGTACGCGATTTCTCCTTTGCTCCAAAGAGAAAATTATAAAGCCCCTTGTGTTATATGGAACAACAGAAATAAATTACTAATAGTTTGGCTATTATCCACGAATAGAGAATTTACCCCTGAAGTTTTTTAAAAAAAAAAAAAAAAAGTTGAACAATACTGTTGTTTCTGTCATACAGTGGATAGACGCTCTAGTTTTGATTTTATTTTCTGGATTTAAGTTAGTTTTGAACTCTTTCCTTCTTCCCTTCGCTTTGGAATGTCAAGTTTACGTCCTGGAAGTCAAATAACTGAATTTCTCTAGAAGTTATTAGAAATCTATCTTAAGTTCCCAAACATGAAATACAAGATTTGTAAGCTCTTCAGTGCAGCTATTTTTATAATTTCTGATGACTTTTCCAGAAGTTGGCAGTGGTATGCAAATTCCTGTATTGCTTTTTTTATTCTAAAGCTATTGAGGAGCCAGCTCATAGAAATAATAGATCATATGAATATTGATGTATATAAAAAGGTATAATAAAGGCATTCTTTTTTGTTAGTGTTCCAGTATTTGAGAATATTCTCACCAAACTGCATATCTGATGGATTTTCTTAGTCTTGCATTGGGCATTGGTACGAGTCCTGTTCAATGTGCTCAATAGGCCTGTAACTGAAAACGATTCCTTTCGTTTTTCCTGTGTTAGAACTAATACAGTGCAGTCATGTGTTATACAGACCTCTGCTCTCTTCCTCTAGTGGAAAACCTATTTTTTTGGGACAAATGTTAAATTTATGGTTTTGTGATGCATTTTTAATGGACTTCTTCAAAAACGTGTACCAAGCCCTAGTTATTCTGCATGCTAACGGAGAGAGAATGTACTTTGATGAAACCTTTGTTAATAGAAGCTTATCTCATGTGTGAAGTGTAAAGGAAACTTCTCGAAACACTGCGTTAATTATATACTTTGGGCATAACTTTCCATTCTTTTTCAGAGTGAAAAAAGATTTAATTTTTGCCATAGGTTATGTAGTCTGTATTTTTGTCATTGTGGCTATCTGCTTGCAGGCTTTTGTCCTTCACAAACAGAACACAAAAACCAGTGCAAGATCTAACAGAAAGGGGAATGTAAGTTACTGTACAAAATATTTAAGCAAGATGATTTTATAAACCTGCATGCTCCCAGGCGCTGAGACACATGTATCCAAGTAGCCTGTCCATCGCTTTTGTGCAACAGAGAGGACAAAGGATGCTGGCTGTCAGTCCTTACTGTGTCTCCTGGGTCCGTCAATTGGCAGCAATGAACAAGTCTTTGGACAGATCTCTTTATATGCCTTAGAAGTCAATAGTTATGGTGTGGTCCTTTGCTTCAAACTCTTACTTGCTTCATTTTCCATAAATCTGGGGCAAAATTGCTTTTCATTGTCTGGCTTACATGTTCTTTTGAAATATGTTCATTCTCCTGTTAGCCCCCCAGGAAATCAGACACGGCACATGTGATGTGCTGCAAGTTTGTTGTTATTCTCATGTTGTTAAAGTACAGGTCTTGGCCTGGTAAGTCATCTGTGCTGTGGTTTGGTTAGAGCATAGACCTTGTGGTCATAACATAATACAACATGTTCCTCAATGTTACTGCTAGGAGAAGTAACAGAAAATGGTGTTCCTCCTTGTTAATCTCTGCTATTCTTTTACCCCTTGTTCTGCTGTTTCCCAAAGCTTTTGTCTATGTGCATTTCTATTCATATCAAATTCCTGCTAATATTAATATTTTTGTTATGAACCTCTGCAATGAGTGGTTATGGCCATATCTTTATATAAAACTGTTGCATAGCGTGACATGCCCAATATGTCCTGGAGACATTCAAGGCCAGGCTGGATAAGGCTCTGAGCAATCTGATCTAGTTAAAGATGTCCCTGCTTACTGCAGGGGGGTTGGACAAGATGACCTTATAAAGGTCTCTTCCAACCCGACACATTCTATGATTCTATATGTCTCAGCTCACTGAATATTCTTAACTTCTTTGTTGACCTTGCTTATACTGCTGTTTGATGTTTAGCTGAAGTTATGCTGTGTCTTTCAGGTGCTAGAGATAGATCCAAAATGAGGGTCATCATAAAACAAAGTAGAAGACAAATAGAACAGTTTACTTCTATAGCACACACAGAGCACGTCTGTTTCAAAAGCAGTCTTTTGTGATTATTCTGACTGCAAGACAGTAAGCCTTTGTGTGATCATAGCAAGACTAGGCACACCTAGCGGAGAGGTATGTTTAAATCCTGCTGAGAACACAGGCCATCAATACTGTCATCAGTTCAATATAGAGTCCTCTTCACAGGATTTATTTTATCATCTTCAATTTTTATTCTGCTTAAAAAAGAACAAATAATGGTAATAACGTGAACAACTTCTATAGTATAGGGCAGTCAATGAAGAATGGCAAAAGCCTCCTTCTGTCTCTCTGAACATTCCGTTCCCTTCAGCTAACAGATGGTGAAGATCAACTCTTCTTCCATAAGAACTGCCATGTGGGATCAGACTGAAGGGCCACATAATGGAGTTTAAACACTGGTGGGTATGGTATGTTTAAGGAAACAGGATGTGCGGGGTGAACGTTTTCCAGGCAAGCATTTCTAGTTGATAGCTGTCAGAGAGATGCAGGGGCTTCCTGACCTAGAGGTTGCATCCGAGCTGTTCTATTTTCATTATCACTGATGGACTTCCCGTCAAGAACTTAATAATTTCTGAGCCCATTTGTCCTATAGAACCATAACACTCAGTAGACTTTAGTTTCGCAATTTTTCTAAGCCTTGTGTGAAAAGACTAATCGAGCGTGGTTTTGTTCCGGGGACGGGGTAGCGTTCAGGTCGCGTTGTGCTGGACAGCTCCCCCGTGAGCTGGGCAGAGCGCCCGTGGGCCCGCCCGCCTGGGCCTGTGGAATCCTTCAGGGCAGCAATTCGGGACAGATTCTCTTCCTTTTATTTCCTTGTTATTGTTTCTCAGATCGTAATTCAGTCTTCATTTGTCCAAAATGAAAAAATAAGGGTCCTCCTTCGCTTTTCTTTTATCAGATGCGTAGGAACTGGAAAACAAACATTCTAATACTAGATTCTTCTGTAAGTGTAACCTTCAGCCTCCCTTGGTTATCACACAGGAATACATGTAAGCTTCTTGATTATCTTTTGTTTTCGTTGCTTGCACATCTTGTTTTCGCCTCTGATAGTTTTCTTGCAGTGAGCTATAGTGTTATCAGAGGTTTGTAGTCACTAATAGCAATCTATTTTAATGACAGTTTCCCTGAATCCTCTCCCATGCCTTTAGAGATGTGTGTCAAGCTTCAAGGCCTCTTACTCATTTAAATCTTTGCTAGGAACATGGACTAGTAGTTTCACTCTGGAGAATTCAGATGTGCTACATGCTCATGTTTATTTTATGTCAGTACATTTCGTTAAGTTACCATTGTTACCGGTGTGTTCAAGGAAATTACTTTTTATCATGAGTACGGTGGATATGAAATGCATGCAACTGTATTTCAGGGAGTAAATTTTTCATGATTATAGCCCATGGGTACTAAATAAAAAATGTCGGCTTCTTGGATTTGGTTGCACTATAAAAGTGTGTCTAGAAATAATGGATTCTGTAACTGTTTGGGAAAGGACAACTATAGCACTGAACCCTCCTAGGTTTCAAAGCAGAAAATATGTGCACTTAACTGCAGAGGGAAATGTTTGGTGTTGCAATGTACAATCGTTAAGGCCTTGGAAAGCTGTAACAGAATCGGGAATGCAGCAGAAAAGGAATGTGAATAAGAGGAGTGTGCATAGTAAACATAGCTTTTTAAAGAGTCTAAATTAATGTTCCAGACAATAAAAAAGGAAGCAGTTGCCTGTGTGATTTCATGCCCTCCCACATTTGTTCTGCTTTGTCTCACACTTGGGCTGCACTGAGGAACGATACCGATTCTGAAGTCTGCAGAAAGAGGAGTCGTAAGCGTCAAAGCTATTAGTTAATGATCCAAAACAGCAACTCCGTTCTGGCTCAGAAACATCCATTGTCTCTTATGCTCTCGCGCAATTTCTTCTCCTAAATACTAATGCTTTTTTTTTCTTTTTCTTCCTGTCTCCCCACAAAAAACTGTCCTTAAACTGGACAAAGAAATCACTGAAAAGTAATTTTTATTTTTGGTAATTTAGAGTGCTCAGTACTGTTAAGTACAGTGATAAATCATTTCTGGAGCTATAACCATTTTTATGCATTTGTAAATATGTTGTGCGTTGTGTTGCTTTTGGTGCTTAATAAAATAGGGACATTTAAAATTTTTATGAAAATAACCATCTGTATTTCAGTAATTAAAAAATTTACTGTAGCTTCTGTGAATTCATGTTTTATAAAATCACACTGTAGAAGAGAAAGAAGCAACTTGAATGTAGCAGATCTACAAATCTTCGTTCTATTAATCTGTGAAATGAAGACAGTTTTTCCAGTGAGGTAAGTGCGGTGAGCTAGCCCGTCTTTCAAATGCCGAGGCCTCTGAAGGGGCTTTTATGTTCATTTAGCGTAATGTTTTTGCATTTTATCGCAGTAAAGATAAAGAAGGCGGTGTTTGTGTTTTATTTTAGGTGCCTCTGAGAATATGTCTACATATTGCTACAACCCCCCCCAAAATCCTAACAGTACAACATGCAGAACGTTTGTTACTTAATTATTTCCCTTTGGTGGACACCCCAGTCCCTCAGTGCCTGAAGGAAACCCTCGCCTCTCCAGCTCAATTGAGAAAAAATAATATTTGGGAACCAGTAGACTTGTTAGGTCTACAGAAGTGAACAGCAAGAACTGTTCAAATATTCACACTTCACATATTGTGTAGCCTTCAGGTCCAGTCTAAGACTGTATTTGAGAAACTTGCTTTGAAGATGAGGCATTTAACAGTTGTACGGGAACTTCACCTTCTGTCTTTTAATGAGGTGGCAATAATAAAGATGGGAAAACACATACCCTTTGTGATCAAGAGGTCCAAGGACTTTGTTACTGGTGATACACAGGAACCAGGCAAAAGAAAATTTTGTTTGTCTTGGAATATTTCCCAACTGCTAAATATCTAAAAACATTTGACAATATCTAACGGGTTTTTATTTTACTTGAAAACAAATACAGGATATGAATATTTCTCTAGTAATGTAGAGAAAGCTAAATTTGCAATCAGGAATTCGAGCAGTTGTCCAAAACAACTGGCTTTTAAAAACTAAAGCACTCCCAAACACTTGCACCAACAAAAGTTGTTTTGTTTTTTATTCCCCCCTCACAAAAATTAACCATCTGCTCATTAGATGTGTTACAAATGGAAGAGCTGAAATGGAGCTGGTGTGGCTTGCAGCTTTTTGGCAGATGCTGAGGGACGTAAGTAGGGTTTAGTAGTACTTTTCAATAATAATAAGTGGGATAGACAGGCCTATATCAGAAATAACATAACCATGTGAGAACTATTTACATTCCAACGATGCCTATACTGCACGCAGAGCAAGTTTAATAGCCAGCAAGGAGGCCTCGACCACATGTTGCAGGCGTGTTAAACACTGCAAAGCAGTGTAAGACTGTTATGAAATTTCTGTCGTTCACACCAATACAGAACTCAGTCCTCTGCGAGCTTCGAGTCTATATTCCACGCTTATTGTAACGTAGACTCACAGAATGGCTTGTGTTGGAGGGGACCTTTAAAGACCATCAAGTCCAAACACATACTCCCAAAAGCAAATGTGCGGAGTAGGTAGTTTGCATCTGTGTGGGGTGTACAAGTTTTGGAACACACTGGTCTGCCTAAGATATGGAGGAGATTTTATAATTGATTATTTTTCATTTCAGTGCCTGACTGGGACATGGGCTGAGACCTATGCATTCAGTACGCAATTTACTGGCTGTACTGATTGAGGAGCGTATGGGCGGTGCGTTCTGGTGCCTCGCGTTTTGTGGCTAAACCCCCGTTAGGGTTATCTTAAAACTACAGAAAGTGACAACTTTCAAGATATTGCCAATGAATGTTAGGCAGCTGTAGGTTAACCTGCAGTCTGCTTTCCAAATATGCTTCAGATATCTTTTACAGTCAAATATCTCTTCAAGATGTTGTGAAAAATAAAAATCAAGGAAATATATTTTCAAGTCTAGATTTTTGTTATTGCTATAACTGTGAGTGAACTGGGGGAAGTGGCTGATGCACTTCAAAGCATTAATTAAAATAATTTTTGAATTAGTTTGATTCAAAAATATGACATGATTATAAACTCAGCTGGGAAATAAGCATCCTGTGAAGATTCTAGTTTTTATGTAACTAAATAGTAGTTGATGCTGAATAACCAGTAGTACTGGGAACACTGACACCATTCTGAAAGACAAATATGCTAAGTAAAACTGACCTTCATATTGAAATGAACAAGGGTAATTGCTAATAGAGAAGATGATGAATTGAGATTATCTTCTATTGAGCTGGTACCTACGCCGTCCACAGCTGTCATAGCAAGGGTTGAGCATACGGTGATGGAAAACACCTCTTCAGGCATGGGGAGCAAGGTGGGGGGACACAGCTATTAAATGAGGGCCTCGTTAGCCCCCTCTATTTTGCTGTAGCCATTCCAACTGGATAATTAATCATGTTGGGCTGTGTCTCAATCTAGGCTTGCTGCATGGCATTCTAATTAAACACATTAGTGCTCCATCTCTAAGATCACAGGATAACTTTTCTTTAAACCTTCTATAGCAGCTCCGTTAGGAGTAACTTGCCATGCAAACAGATACAGAACTGAAATTCAAACCAGCAACACGTACTATTTTTCCTTGAATTGCTGGTACCAGTGAGGAATGACCAGAAATATTCAGAACTCCCTGAAGTTTTCTTAAAACAAACAAACCCTGTGATAGTAAGTCTCGGAGTGCAAGGCTGACCCTCAGGATCTCTTCCTTGTCTCGGTGTCTTTTAAATTTGGTATTTCTAAGGTCTTTTACTTGATCTGCATTTGGGATTCTCTTTGTATATTGTGTTTGTTTCCCCACCAAAAGTAAAATAGAAAATACAGAATCACTGGAATAGCATGTGTGACAATCTGAGATTTTTCTGATTGAAGAGGTAGTTTAAGCAAAATATCTGTATTTCAATGTGGAAAGCAGTACATAATTCTAAATAAATAGCATATCTTAATCTTTATGAATGTAAAGGAAATTATTTAGTTTAAATACTGGTTATCACTGGAAAAAATACTAAACTAAGCACCCCTTATGTGGCATGAGAGTGGGCGAGAAGAAACTTTGCAAGGTGAATCAGTATGGTCAGAATAAATTATAAGCTGATCAGTGGATAGTGGATCCCTTTAAAGTAGTTATTATGAGTGCACGTAAATCTGTTTAATCTGAATGTTTGTCCTTTCAAAACAATCCAAATCCAAAGAAACCATTTACTTTTTCCTAATGCTACTGTGAATATTCATCATTACATGGCGTGGGTTGGAAAGACAGGTGATTCCTGTCTTTCAGGAATACTTAAAAGCTATTTGCAGCCGCTCTTACGCTGCTTCTCTGTTCTCTCTACATTGCTGACTTGGATTTCATCAGGCCCACCTAATCTGGAAACACCAGACTTAACTAATTGTTTATAAACCTGTTTTTTGCCTATTTTAGCCAGGTTTGTTGGCATTAACCGTGTTTCTATAATTGACCTTTTAAGAGTAGTCTGAAGCCACCGTCAGTAGCTACAACTATAAGAAGTACAATTGCCTGCTGCCAAATGCAGCAGTTGAAGCTTAGAAGCCTTTTAATTAGTGTAGGAAATAGGAAAAATACTGCTTTTTCATTGAGAAGGGGGGTGACTTGAAATCATGCAAACGCCCTCATTTTTCTGTTCTGGAACATTAGACGGATATCTGGAAACACTTTGATGGCAGGCAAAGGAGATTTCAACAGAATCACTACATCTAGAAATGCAAGTAGTATCTTGGGAAAAATGGATTTATGGGCTGCCGTTGCCTTGAGCCAACATGCTTGTTAATTTGTGATCGATCTAGCTTCTAGCTTTTGTCATATTTCTGGGGGTAACCTGCGAGTGACCCTTGACTGATGAGTGAGTTGGCTCTGTTGCACGTGAAATTATTTTGCATCAGAGGAAAACTGAATTTTTCATTTTGAAACCTCAATCTGTTGCAATTTTTCTCCACCTTTTGAACTGCTTTAGAGTTGACAGTTAAGCCTATTTGCGTAGAATCGGACCTAGAAACTGTTTTTTCCACCTCTGTTAGAGAAGTTATTGCAGGGAAATCTTACAACCTTGCTTATCTCTCCTCATTATCTTGTTACCAGTTGCAGTATCTGCATATATATTTCCTTCTGCCTGGCTTTTTTGGGATTGATAAAAGGAGATGAAGCAGAGAAACAGTTTTGGTAAATTCCAGAATTTCTATGGTAGCGGGAGATAGTATGTGTATATAGAGATAGACAAACATAGATCATTCATTATCTGAAACTGGTATCAGTTCTTAATTACTAAAAAGTACTAATGTGAGAGAGACAGTTAGTAAACCAGTCAGAGGTGGTCCATATTGCCTCTGCTGCTTTCCTGGCAACTCGGTGTCCCTGAGAGTTTCTTCCACTTGCGCCTGAGAGGAAAACGAGAAAATCAGAGTGGTGTCCCATGCCTGAGCATTGAAAACTGCCCAACGTTCGGCGTTTCCACCGCTCGAGAGCTTGTCATTCGAGCAAGTGGTTTCCAGCAGCTTCTTGTCCTTCGGTCTCAAATTCATCTCAGCTTTGCTCAGGTGCTGTTATCGGAACACCGACTGCTCTTTTCAAAAATTTCTGGCTCGTATCAAACTTTCCTCAATTACCTGGAGCTGCTGTCTTCATTTCGTGACAGTCTGGACTATGATAACTATCAACTTCTCTCGCAGTCTCAGAGCAGATTTGAAAGACCAAACTCCTTCCCTTGGTCTAGTGATAGCATTTATCCTCCTTCTCGTTTGACTGAGGTCAAGGCTCGTGCACGGTGTGTTTCTGCTATAGGAAATGAGCATCTTTAAGAAAAAGGCAGTATCCGGATGGCACATGGTAGTGTTTGTGTGCACTCTTAAAGTTTTGAGGCAGCTTTATAAAATGGCATGATAAATAAAACTGTCTTTCACAGAATCACAGGGGTTGGAAGGGACCTCTGGAGATATAGTCCAGTGCCAGAGCTTTTGTGCTTTTCCTCTTTCTTTTGCAATGAGATTGGAAAAGCTTAAAAAAAAAAATGCATGAGTTTGTGTGTCTGTGAATACATACGTGTATATATGGTATCTCTCAATTTGTGCAAAAATGGTATGAAGTAAACCAGAGGAAATGTGAGTGATAAATAGCTATGAATTACTGCCTTTAGATGTCCTTCAAGGGGTCTTGATCTCATGGATAATGAGCACAAAGTACAAACTTCCCAAATAATACGTTGCACACCATTTATATACAGTGGAATATGTACACTTTTGAGAGTAACTGGAACGCTCGCTTGTACTGTGGGTTGTGATTCGTTGGCATCTTCAAGTCACCACGATCAGAGAGAAGCTACTGAGATGGAGAGACTTCGCTCTGACCCAGTGGCAGTTCTTGAGTTCAGGGCTTTCCACATCACAGGTGAGTATGTAAGTCATGGGCCTTTGATCTTGGCATATCTCTGCCTTTCTTTAAAAGGTTTTGAAAGATTTAGTTATGACTGAACAGAAACATTTTTCAGAGAAAAGAATTATTCTGATTTGCCCTACCAGGTAAAACCTATTTTCTTAAGTGCACTAGAGAGCTTCCTCGCTGCTGAGACAGTGGTGAGTGATGAGCATCACACGCGATGAGCCACTGATCTCCTCTCCAGAGAGCAACGGACCTGTACTGCGTCGCCTGCTATTACCCACAGCAAAGCAAAACAAATATAGCATTTGGGGGGGGGGGCGGAAATACAGATTTTCCAGTTTTCAGGTTATCAAAGAGTTAAAAACCCACTGTGAATAAAAGGAAAAAGGCGTGTTCTGCTCAGAGAAGTTAGGGCCTTGTGCAAAGAGAAAATATTTACAGGCAGGATAAAATACAAGCAATTTAGGAATGACTTGAAAACTGTTTTCAAGTAGATGGGAAGTAGAATGGGTGTGAGTAGGAGAGAACACAGCACAACAGATGAAGCATTAAATAAGGTTTTGCAAGGGGAAAACCTTTTGGGTTGGAAGTTAGCCCTTTTTCCCCGGGGGGGTTCTGCGGCTCTGTTTTGGTGGTCTGTACAGTAGAGACTGCGCTTTGGCAAGCTGGGGAGTGCATGATGTCATTGGATGCATAACATATGCCTGGAGAGCTAGTAAATGCTGTTCACACTGCAGTGCGCTGCCAGATGTGTGTGCTGGAACGCGCTTGGAGAAATGGAAAACCCATCTTTGTAAAGATACTAAGAAATGATATAAGAATGTCCTGTACCGAGCCTGGTCTCAGCCACAGGATCTGCCAAGGCCAAATCCGCTCTCTGGGTTTCTCACTCCTAAACCCCAGGTTTCTGCTCTCAGGAGCAGTCTCTACAGAAGGCCTTATTCAGCATTTTTCTGTTCTTCAGAGATGAGCTCCGAGTAGCTCCTATTTTATTCAGAGAACATATCTAGAGTTTCTTAGTATGAATTATTTGCAGCAGATGAGAATCAAAGGAATCCATTCACTCCAGTTTCCACTTTTCTTTTACTTCCTATTATGAATGGTGACACCACCATTACAGCAGAGGCTTCTGGTGCCGGCCACTGCTCTCTTCACTGATGCACAGCTCGCTCTACACATTAACCTGCTGCCGGGGATTATTTGAATCTCTTACTCAACAGTGCTTCACGTGCAATAAAACCAAAGGTGGGTTTATGTTTTTATGTAGGCGTGAAAATACAATTTTGCTCTAAATTTTGAGGTCAACTAAGAATATTCCTTATAGACCTTCCAGCGGCCTTCCAGTCCCTGACGGGGGCTACAGGAAGGCTGGGGAGGGGCTGTTTGCAAGGGCAGGGAGCCACAGGACGCGGGGCAATGGCTTTAAACTAGCGCAGGGCAGGTTTAGATCAGACATTAGGAAGAAGTTCTTTACACTGAGGGTGGTGAGACACTGGCCCAGGTTGCCCAGAGAGGGGGTGGAGGCCCCATCCCTGGAGACATTCAAGGCCAGGCTGGATGAGGCTCTGAGCAACCTCATCTGGTTAAAGATGTCCCCGCTCACTGCAGGGGGGTTGGACTGGATGGCCTTTAGAGGTCCCTTCCAACCCAACACATTCTGTGATTCTATTCTATGATTTTTATTCAGTACAGTGTATGTTACGTGGTCATCGGTACAGAGAGAGTTAAATTTAGCTTTGCTTGGCCTTCCCTTTGCAGAGGCTCTGAGATTAAAGGGAGGAGGGGAGCTGCTGGAAGGCAGCACCAGCAGAACGCCTACAGAAAGTCAGGAATTCCTTATCCAAATGGGACAGCATTTTCAAGCTTGAGAGACTTCTACTGTTTTGTGTATTTGTGCTATTTTTTTTATGTTTACTGATGACTTTTCCTGCTAAAAGGATTATTGCTAACTAATGGCATTGTAATCTTGCTGGTCCGTATACAATACTACAAACAAGTCTCCTCTAACAGTTACACAGATAAATTGCCACTGTGGAATCTTTGGAACTGTGCCGATTTTGAAAGGTCTGTTTAAGATATACTCTGATCATTGCCTTGGAGGAAATGTGAAATCTGTGAATTGCTGGGAGATTGGTATTTTATATTTCTTGAGTAGAAATCGTTCTTCTGCTGAGTTTTGAGACCCTGCGCCACAAAAGGGATCTGCGTCCTGCCGTTTGGGGTGCCTAAGTGTTTCTGCCATGCAAATGGTAACTGGCGGCAGGCAGAGACCGAGTCAGGGGTGTGCGTTGGTGCTTCTCGAGATTGATAACAAAGGAAGCAAATTATGTTCTGTGCCATTTTAAGAAGGAAGAGCCCACTCCTGTAAATATCCCTGTGCTTGGATAGACACCGTAAATGCTCCCAGCCTTCAGACTCCAAGGCATAAACGTTTAACAAGTGGCATCAGAAAGGAGTTTTCTTCCTCACATACGAGATACGTGATTTGCTATATTCTTCATTCTGTAGAAGGAAGATCTACAAGAGGTATGTTTCCAGACTGATGGGACTGATTTTGTCTGTTAAGTCAGGAGGATCAAGACCAAGCAAACGAAATGACTGATGTAACAGGCCAGGCTAGCAGAGTTAGGGAACGACCTGTCTGATCTGGTATGTGGTTCCTGTAGCAGCTCAGTTCCGTCCAGCAACAAGAACTACTGATTTTTATTTTTATTTAACTGAGGCTGCAATTATTTGGAATAAACCATTGTAAAACTGTATTAGTTTTAGGACTTTAAAGTTATGCTTGTTAGGCCTGAGTCTGTACACAAGATAATTAGAAAGGATTTTTCACCAGAAGGGTAATAGTAAGCTTCTCTTAAATGTAAATATGAGCTTATTGGCAGCACTTTACCTAAATTACAATGCTTGCAGAATGACGATTGGGTAGTGATGTGGAAAACTGACAGTCGCTCCATTCTTGAAAGCCTGCTTCGTTGTCATGTAGAGCAGAGTAAAAGTCTGTGACCAGACGGAGAGAATCTATCAAACTAATTTCTCTCTCTTTTGTCTGTCATCACTTGTATATGCAGCACATAAAGAAGGCATCATATGTAACAACAAAATGCAAGATCTATAGGGCCTTTTCCATCTCTCCTAGATGTTAATAATTTGCAATGGTTTTAGTTCATTCTTCCCTTTTCTTATTTTTGCTTATACCAGTCAAGTAATTCTTTCCCAGGCTTGCTCTTTTAATATTTCTGACACACATTCAGTACCTGCTGTCAGAGTTATTGCATATCAGGTTAAAGATACTTGCCACAATCTTTTTTCCATATGTAATTCCTTCATTACATTTTCAGTTCTAATTGCATTTTCAGTGCTGCTTCTGGATTATCAATAACTTGCTGGTGAAGTGCTGGGAAGCGAGTGCAGTAGCAGAGGAATAGCGAAGCTGCCTCACAACTGGAATAACACGTTATCATGATCGTCCCATCCACGATAGAATCTATGTAGTAAAAGACTACGATGGTTTGGTTTGCAGCCATGCGTTCATACGCAGGATTGCGTCACTTCTGGTTACAACTCTTACCTCTCGCTCAAGTTCCCAGTTGCTCTGCAGTTGGTTCTGCCATCGAGTATCAAGAATTATTTGGTTTGCATTAGCAGAATTTTGGATGCTAAACTGTTGATGAACTGATTTACACATGGCCAGAAAAGAATTTTTTTCAGAAGCGACCAAGAAGGTCATTGTGTTATATCCACTTTTATTCCTTTATTGCTTTTGCTCATGCTGGCTGTGTTCAGCAATGGTTTGAACTGGATAAAGCCTTGGTTTCTGTGCGTACTAATGCTGAAGTCGTATGAGCCTGGAACTGCCAGTCATTAAAACAGTTACTTCTGTCTAACTCTATGATTATGTGGAGTAAAGAAAGGAAACAAAAAAAGTATAAGGAATTTTACCATTAATGTGCTTGCTTAAAGCTGACTCTGGAAAGGAAATATGGCCATGTTTTCCCCCACTCATACGCTGTCTTCAAAAGGAAAAAAAATTCTTTGCCTTCAGCTAGTCATAGTGTTATAAAGTCCAGGAGCATAAACCAGATCTTTTTTTAATGGCCAGACTAATTTTAAAGGTCATCTGTAACCTTAGCAAATATAACAAATTATTGATTCTTTCAAGTCTAATGCCTGAGCTTTACTTACTGAGCTTCAAGCATGGCTTGAAAAGAGCACTTCCAGCTACTGATCTTATTACAACGTGCTCTGTATGACCATGGTTCAAGCTCAGTGTGATTTGTTTTAACATAAAGATTAAAAAAAAAGAAGTTTCAGGTTGGTTGGATGTCTGAGGGGATTGGTAATGTATTATATAAATTTAGACTCACAGGTCGCTGTTTTGAAACAGTGTCTGTTTGTGGAAAATATGCTGTTTCCTTGGTGGAATGGAGGTGCTGGTCTGTTCAGATAGCATTTGTGTGAGAGAAACTGCATCTTTAATTGGCATTAAGTAGTTCTGGCTGATAGTCCCAGCTGGCTGATAGTCAAAGCAGAGGTCATGGATGAACCAGCTTGTGGAGCTGGGTGTTGAATTCTGCTGTGGACGCAAGCAGTAGTCCTTACGCTGAGGATTTCAGACATGTCAGCAGTGATGTTATGGGGAAGCATATAATGTTACCCCTTGTTGTCTGCGCTGTGCATGTGCAGAGAGCTTCTGTTTCAGGGGTAGCCACTGATAATCTCACTTTTTTAAATGGTAACATCTGTGCTGGAGAAAAAAGAAGGTAAAATGAGTACAGATGACTCTTCAAGACTGAGTTTGTGCTTTTGGGTCTGCTGTGGGATTGCCTCTTGTCATAGATCACCCCTTGTAATAAATCCTTGGTAAGAAAAGAGACTAATCACAAAAATGGATTATGGAGTAAACTTCTGTTTATAAAACCTTTGAATTGGATGGTTTAATTTTATTTTCTTTAATAAGTATTTAAAATGAATCTTTTATCATCAGTAACCACTGTTATGTAAATGCAGATTGAATATTTTCTTATTTTTGCTTTTTGTGAATAGCTCACCCTTCACCTTTCACGTCAGGCTCAGATGGAAGCTGCTGCATGGTTGGCTCCTTCTGTCTCTCCATGTAGAAAAATTTTGGTACCTCTCTAAGCCTTATGTTCTTTCAATGTTGGATGCTTGAACACACAAAGTTAAATGAAGCAGAGATGCTCTTCTGTACTTTTAGGCTGGAGCCAATGGCTGTCCTAGTTATTCTTAAATACGCTCACAACTTCATGCTGAAAAATGTCATTGCAAGTCAGGTTCTGCGGAGGTGTTTTGTGATGTAGTAGTGTGCTGGCGCCTCTGTTGTAGAACAAAGCTGACTGAGACCTGCCGTGGTCACTGCCAGGTTCTTAAGTTCTTATTTTGATGAGCTCTCCTAAGCTTACTGCCCAAAGCAGTGAACCAAAATAAAACTGTATCAGAAACTCTTCATCATGGTGGTGAAGCAGACTACATCTGTATCTGCTTCTCTGGTAGAGATACCCCTTTTTTGAAAGACTAGGCTCTATCAGAGTTGAGGGATTAGGATGAGGCACGTCTGCTCACCACGGACAGATTGTGAAAGATCTGCGCTGACAGTAGTGTCGGAAATGAGGACAATACAAGTTAAACCTCCAACTGGATATTCTTCTCCAACAGCGAGTTGGACTAGATGGTTGTTGTAAGTCCCTTCCAACTGGAACTATTCTGTTCTGTTCTAAGAATCTTAGATGTAGCTCCTCAGAGAGTGCAAATTGTCCCTGCTCCAATGATTTCAGTGATGCTGTATAGTTTCACAGCACCTCAGGGTTGTTTCCCGCTTTTAAAATTGTTATCTCCAACATGGCAATGACAAGTTATTCTTTGCATTAACTGTAGTCTAAAGAAAGAGCTGCTCTTTGAACATCTTTCTGAAGAAGATTTATCTGATTTTTTTTTGAGAGCTCGTTGGCTGTGTGTCTTTAGACACTGTCTTGTGTCTTGTACAGTGTTCAATTTATTTCTTTCTTCCGTTCTCGTCGTGCTGTACCAGTGCAAAGGGCTGCGGTAGAGCTTCAGCAGGCTGCGGTTTGGGGAAAAGATGATACTGCATATGGATGAATTGTGTCACATCTCTTATTCATACAGTCCCAACTGAGTACGTGAACAGACACAAACGAAATTCCTGTTCCACATTTTACAAGAAAGTTCAGCAGTAGAACTGTCTATCATTGTAAATCAGTAAGAGAAGACTCCGTAGAGAGTTATAAGCGCTGTTTCTGACTGTTACAGGATCTTTTGTTGAGTATCTCAGGGCTCAGGAGTAGGGTAGCTGGTCTAACATACCTACACTTCCACTGCGTGGAAGAGAAATTTTGAATAGACAAAACAGATCTTTTACAATACAATAGTTTTATTGTGTAGCCCTTTCAGAGGAAACTTCAAAAGAATTTTAAATTAAACCTTGCATTTCTTTAAATTTAGAAAGTACGTTCTGCGTCCTGAAAAGCAGGACGAATTTAACATGTGCAGTATGTCACAAAACTCCGTAACTTCCTTGCCCCATTTCCTCTTCCAAAGAAACCTGTGAGCTGCAGAAAAGGTATTTGTTAAAGCAGTTTGTGGTTTTTCTTTTTTTTTTTTTTTTTTTTTTTTGTTATTATTTAACTTTTTTATTACAAACA
>VYZM01015986.1:389979-400166 GCA_013398915.1 Dromas ardeola
AGAAGTACTGTAGATTTCTGATAGACAGACTGTCTTAAGGAAGAATCACCACCACTTAGCACCGCTTGACTTTGCTTCTTGGGACTCTTGGCAAATGAGACAATCCATCTCACTGTGCAGCTAGTTGCATTTCTTACATGAAATTAATTAACACCGTTTGTCTTTCTCCCCCACCACTATTTTTGTGACTCGTCTCTTTAAATTATCCCTTCACTGTCCTTCCTAGCTTTTCATACTTCATAAACTTTTTTAAAGCTTCCTCTGTTCTGAAACACTGGTAAGTGAACACAGTATTTTTCTGTTTTGTAGCATTGCTTCTTTTTGAATAATTCCCTGTCTCTTTCTGACACGTTACAGAAACATGTCCCTTTTGTTGATGGTCTGTGATCTATTGGGTACCGGCCACATCTGTGCAACAATCATGGAAACAATAAATAGCCTGCTTCTAAGCATTTTTAATCCTTTGTGGCTGTCATCAAATTAAGCAATGTTTAGTTTTTTCCCTTGTGATATTAAAAAAAATATAGATAACTATGTAGCATTTAGATACCACCTATATAGTTAGCAGTTACCCTTTGTCTTGTGGGTCATGTGTGCTTATGTAGGTATGGTACTTGGTCACGATTTTATTATTTAAGTGCTAAGAGCATTCTTTACCTGCCTGGTTCCATTGTGTTGTGAACACCTTGTAAAGCTTGCTCCAAGAGAAGGTTAGGTTGTATCAGAGAAATATAAAACAGACTAAACTGGATTTCGAAAACTGTGTGTGTTCTTTGAGTGGTCTTGCTGACGTCTTGCAAAAGGCACCAGTGCAAAGCACGGCTTATTGATCTTGCTTGTGAGCTTATTGGGAATATCGGTGCTTAAAGTGATCCAGGAAATGTGGTTTATCCAGATAATAGAATGCAGATCCAATCTGTAAATGAATTCACAGTGTTTTCTGGACAAGAAGTAGTGGATCAGCTGGAATTCTTTTGAATGGATTTTCTCTGTGTGTTCATTATTGGTGCTGCTAATGGTGTATGGGTGGCTCTTCTGCCATCTCCAGCATTGCCTAAAGCAGACACATTCTTGTTATTTTTAAGGTGCATTATATTGCTGGGTGCTGCTCTTTGGAAGGTACGTAGCAGGGGTGACCTACTGAGGTTTTCTAGGACTTTAAAAAACTTTCTTGCGAATTTTTTTGAAGTGCTGTTAACGCTTGCTAGTTTTGGTAATATATAAAAACCTGAAAGGAAGGGCAAAGAGGACGGAGCCAGGCTCTTCTCGGTGGTGCCCAGTGACAGGACCAGCGGCCATGGGCACAAGCTGAAGCACAGGAGGTTCTGGCTGAACATCAGGAAACACGTTTTCCCTGTGAAGTGTGAGTGAGCACAGGTTGCCCAGGGAGATGGTGGAGTCTCCCTCCCCACAGACAGTCAAAAGCTGCCTGGTCACGGTCCTGGCAGCGGCTCGGGGTGGCCCTGCTTGAGCAGGGTGTTGGATGAGGTGACCTCCAGAGGTCCCTTCCCACCTCAGCCCTCCTGGGATTCTGTGGTTTATTGCCTGCAGACAAACTGCCACCTCCAAGGTTCCCACGAAATGATCCAAGCGCTAAAGGGAAGTATGCTTTTCTGGTTTAGCCGTGTCTGTTTTCATTCTTAAACTTGTATTTTTCAGTAAACGGTAATGGTTTAAGCTGCTGGTGGTTGAAAGGCAGGTCCTGCAGGATGGCTGGAGTTGCTTGGCAACGAGGGTGAACAGGGAGGGAGGCAAGGAGGAAAGAGCGGCTTCCAAATCTAGGAACAGCAGCATCCCCTCTGGAAGCACTGGCACATGGAACGGGAGAGTTTCCTCAAAGACCTACAGCATTTGCGAACATTTCTCGGGGACGTGAGGTAGTATTGTGAATTTTGGAACATGGAATGAAATTGTGGTTGCCTTTGAATTCTGCTACTTAAAGTTAAAAATACTGAACTATGGAGGGACAGGACACTTCTGCCTTTTCCCGCGAGGGAAAGGCCTGGCTGCCTGTGTCTGCTCTGGAACAGCAATGCAGGTTTGACCAGAAGCCTCACGTCTGTGTAAGGTCAAGCTCTATTTGTCAAGTGTTTTGATCAAATTAGCAATGTGACAAAGGAAACTACTACCAGTCTCCTCCTCTCAGGTTTTTATTTGTTCTTTCCTGTGCTAAAAGTCACTTGCCAGTCCTTTTAGTGGAACAAGCTAAAAGTAGACCTATGTAACTCATGGGTGTCAGGGGAAAAAAAGAAAACTGAAGTCAGGAAGAGGTATACAAGAATCTCAGTTTTAAGGGCAGAAAGACAAAAGCTCTTAAAGCTGGGTAGCACTTTTCACCTGCAATTTGATCAGATTACCCATGTATCCATAGCATTAGAAGACGTGCACTCAGGAAATGTGGGGAAGAAGAATGTAAACTGATTACAAGTCTCAGAACATCCTAGGAAGTAATTACACGAGGTGAGAAAGTCCAAAGGGTCATGGAAGAACAGTTGGTTTTACTACTGTGAATAGTACAGGCGTTCCCATCAGTTTATATTCTCAGGATAAAGATGGGCGAGGAAAAAGGTGGAGTGAAATGATCCTACTGGGCTGAACGTACAGTCTGGGCTGCCTGGATTTTCTCCTTGCCTAGAAAGAATCTAAATGCCACAACTTCAGTCATGAAATTTCCTCTTTGATATTAACTGCTTGGCTGGAATTACAGCAATGACTCCACTTCTGTTATGGGCATGCATAGGGCCATCCTGTACTAGTTCTAATCAATTAATTCCCAGCATGCACAGATAATAATACTTTCCTTCCCTTAATGTCTTTTCTTGGCTCTCTGTGTAGTATTGTGGATTCTTTGGAAAAACTATTATTCTTAGAGATCTGGAAGGTGCCTCTTAAAAGTACTGTTCTCAAGGATTTGGAAGGTGCCTCTTGCAGAGTTAGTTCTACCACTAATAATCAATAAATAACACGCCCTGAAAAACAAGGCGCAGTTTTAGTGCTCTGAGCTAGAAGGAGGTTTTCCCCCTCAGCCTCAAGTTACGTTCCTTTAGAATCTGCACAAATATCCCTGCAGAGGAGGTGACTGAACCTGTCCTTCAGGGGATGTCAGTCCCTCTGTGTCCAACTGGTGTCTCCACTGCGGCATATGCAGATCCCCCACTGTCACCGCCCTTGCGAGAGGGGCAGATCAGGTGCCCGATTGGCCTGGTGTGATGCGTGTGTTAGTTACAGGTGATTTATTTGGCTCTTTGAATTTCTTACTTGAGACAGCAGATAGCGATGGAAGTCGGCAAGGGAAGGCTGGGAGAAGATCCTTCTCCAGGAGAGGATAGATAGCAAAAAGGATACTTTTTTGGTAAATCTTTGCCTCCCAAGTATTACTTTGACCCACATCTTGACTGAATTACACTTGTCTCCATAGCAGCAGTAATTGTGCTTCCTACGGAAAAAGGGAGGGGGAAGTCATAATTAGAAGCAGGTCCCAAACATGATGTTTTCTGCTCAGAATCATGTAATGAAAGAGCTGAAGCTTCTTAAGCCAATAACAGAGTCGCAATCAACAGTTCAAAAGCCAACCTCTTCCTTGGTAAGATACAGTTAAAATTTAGGATGTATTTCCTATTCAATAAACTACAGAAATACATATTTTGCCATAAGGCTATCATAAATATTTCACAGGCACATTACACTTAAATAATGCTTCTCTTGATGAATGCAGTTACTAGCCAGAACATTTCTATTTGTGACTGAAGCTTTCATCCTTAGGCTCCTTGATCTGGAAGTTTCCCATCTCAGGCTTGCAGGGTGCTCTACATAATTAGCTTTTTCCTTGCAAATAAAGAAGGATTTGGGCCCCCATAATGATTTCTGAAAATTTTAGAATATAGACGTGTGTGCCCAAGAAGACTCCGGGTGCTGTTAATTACTTCTTCCCCATGTTTTGTTGTTGTTTGTCCCTCCAGCAGATGAGTTTGAATGGTTATTCTGCTGAAATTACTCACCCTTGTGTGGACAGAATTGTTTCTAGTTCCTCATGTAGAGACTTGGAAATTATTTGTGTGTTCTACGTGCACCTTGCTTGTTGAAGCATTGGCCATGGACCGTGCTGGGTTTGTTGTCGATGGAGCTGATTTTCTTCATAGCGAACCGTACGGTGCTTTGTTCTAGATTTGGGACCAAAACAGTGCTGATAACACAAAAACGCTTCAGCTGTTGCTGACCCGTGACTATACAGCATTAAGGCCACCTCTGTTTCTCCCTCTGATAGTGCTTGTTTCCTTTTCTATCTTATATATATAGATAGAGTAGAAGTAGTACTTAGATGTGTGTGCATAGTTATGGTCACAGTCAAGGTGCCAACAGATTCTCTTGCTACACTGTGAAAGGAAAGATGATGAAACGAGATGGTATGCTGTTCTCTTTTTTTTTTTTTTTCTTCTTTTTTTCTTTTCCTTCTACAAGGCATGGAGTAGGGCTCTCATTTGGAATACCGAAGGGTGGGATAGAGGACGATGCAGTGTTTTGTCATTTATTTCCCAAAGGGTGTGAAATGGATGGAGTTTTATCACAAGACTTGGTCCAGTAATTAAAAGAGACCTGCCTAATTTTACAGCAAAAGAGGTAGAAAATACGAACGTGCATTTGCATGCCCTCCAAAGATGAGTGGGTTTATTTTCCATACACAGCTTACTGTAGGCAGATCTTTGGTGGGAATAGTTGCTGTGTTCCTGCTGGTCAGTGATCCGTGCTACAGACCATGGAATGGTTTGGGTTGGAAGGGACTTTTGAAGGTCATCTAGTCAACCCCCCTGGTATTGGGCAAATACCACTCCAAGCTAGATTAGGTTTCCAAAGAAAATATTTACAAACGAGTGCCTGGCAGCCAGGGTGATGAATCACAAGGAGAGAAACATGCAGTGCGGTGTCCTGCGTTCCCTCTGACCAGCGTGGGAGAGAGTCCCTTCCCTCAGTCCTAGCTCAGGTATCAGTACTTGAGAGGGGTCTCCGTATCACAACAAGATTAGCCCTAATCTTATAGTAACCTATTTGATCATTTCATGGTACCGCTGAATAATTTGTAATTGGTAACAGGCACCTGTTACTAATTTGGCCTCAGCTAATTTGGCCCGCGTGCCCACCGCCGCCCCTTGCCCCTCCAGCTTCATGAATCCAGTTGCCAGTAATGAATGCCACAGGCTTTTTCCTTATCTTCAGCTCAGTTCTGCATCTCTTTGAACTAAATCATGCTACAACTCTCTAATTAGTCTTAAGCAACCAGTTTTTCTCAGCTGCTTCCCCTGTCAGAAGTGGTATTTTCCAGATAAGTGTATCCTCATTTTTCAAAGCCCTCTCCTTGGTTTTTCAGCCCGGATTATACTTCTGTGAAAAGAGCTTTTTCTGCTTGACTAAACAAAGTATTTTCTGAAGTGATTTTCAGTCTTTTGAAGAGAGTCAGCTGCTGAGATGTGAACCCCAGGTAACCTAATAATGAAAATAATCCGTGCTACTGCTGTACAGCATCGGACAATCAATCTTTGTCATCAAGAGAACAGGGCAAAATGCTATAGTCCAGTAGCACAATGCAACAGGAACCAAAGGTAGATGGGGGAGAACTTTGTAGAGTGGGGTTGATGGTTGGACTTGATGATCCCAAGGGTCTTTTCCAACGTGAATGATTCTAGGATTCTATGGCCCAGAAGACCGGCATAATATGCAAAAACTTTGTAGGACCCTGGATTGTTTCCTGCCGTGTTGTTGCCCTTCACTGTGTGCCCTCTGTGATGTCTGTACCACGATAATGCTGAGGGACCCCAGCGCCTTTAGTTGAACTTCAGACTTCTCTCTTCCTAAGTAAGAAAGGAACAGCAGATTGTGTGCCCAAAGCACCTTTAGTGTAGAGGTTGGAAGTAAATTTTGATTGCAAGTTGCATGAGAACTTGCCATAAATTAACGCTTAGAGATGAGTTAGCGTTTGCTGATTTCTGGTAATCTAGAGAAGTGAGATTCTTTTCAGAACTCCAGTACACCGATTCCTACACCTCAAGGGATTTCCCTTCTCCCAGACCAGGAGAATTTTCTGAAATACTTTCTCCCTTTCGTAGTCCATTCTTGCTCAGCAGCTGCAGCGTCTCAGATCGAGTGTGCTGTGTCTGATCTTTAAACAATTGCAAGGTGGTGTGTGTGCGTTCGGCGTGCCGGGTTGAGGCAGACAAAGCGATAGGCGCAGAAACGTTATAATGAATTGAAAGCTGCTTTAATAAAATCAGAAATAAAAGGATTTGATTTTATTATGCTTCATGAATTTGCCAAGGGACTTGGCTATTAGGAGCTTGATCTCCATCCCTCTTGCTGTGTTGCTGTATTGTTAACTGTTAAAATGCCGGCATCTTTCAGACTCCAGTGAGCTCACAGGAAAGTGTACAGCGTAAGATCAAGTGGTTACTCTAAATCATGTACCTGCTGAATAAACATCCGATTTAGCTGCTTGCTAAGCTGTGGAATGACACAATAAACGGAATTCTCATAGACTTTGGAGAGCCGAATGTGCAGTCTGCTCACCAAGCCATCTCCCACAGGACTTTTTTCTACTTGCAGTAGATGTGGTTGCTTCTAGATGATGTGCTTTGGTGGAGTAGAGGGAATTTCAAGGTGTAGCAAAGGAATTAGAACATAAAAGTTATTAAAAATGAAGGGTTATGCAAGAAGGGAGATAGTACATCAAATAGTTCTAGGTTCTTGCCAAAGATTTGAAAATGACAATTTAAAAGATTTTTTTTTTTCATTGAGTTGTAAGATTGAGATCTAATATCAGATATGTCTTAATAACACACAGCTTTCTTCTATGTTAGTCAACATCTGTAGGATAAAAGGAACTATTTGGTATTTGGCACAATATACTGGACTGACTGGACTGTCAGATCCTCAGTACAAATTTTAAAAATACCAGTAAATCAGGGAAAGAAAAATAATAATAAAAAAAAAAGGTGTTGGTGTAGCCAGTCATTTTGCTGGATGGTTTTGTGCCAACCAGCCAAAATGCTGACCATTATTCAGTCATAAATATTGCAAGGAATAAAATTTGTTTATTCGTTATTGATATATGTTTGGAAGAGAAAACTCTGTTCGCTGGGAGCTCCTGTGACTGCGTCCAGAAGCCTGGACCATTCCCTCAGCATGGATTCATAATACTGTTTCTTAGGGAGGAGAGGTGTCATAACCCGTGTCAGGCTCCATGAATGGGACGTGATTCCGTATGGGAAACAAGGGCCCGTGGCTCTCCTGGCACAGTGGTATTTTGAGCCAGGGATGCTGGGGGCGCAGGGAGCTGGTTCTTTCTTTTTTTCAGCCATTTCACCTTTAATGAACCATTTACCTTTGATGGACCAACATTATCTTCTACTTCGTGTTCATATTACCACACAACTTGTCCACTGGTTCAAACTGAACTTTACAATGCACTAGCACTTGAATTTTCTTGGCTTTGCTCATTACTTGAGAAAATTAATTGGTTCCCTTTGAAATGGCCATGAGGATTCAGTTCTCCTGATAGCGGAGACGGAAGCTGCCTGCATAAGAGGATGGTTTCAGCATTTCCTGGCAATTGAATAGCTACGTACCGAGTGGCTTCCAACCTGAGAAGAGAAACTGAGACCTTAAAAACAAAAGCAAAAATTATACTGCATTTTCTTTAATCTTAAATAAGTTAGATAACTCTCTGACTTTGAAAGAGTGAAGAATGTTTGCTGTTTCCTTCAGATGCCAGGCATTTATACTGCCTTTATTCTGGATATTTTCTATGGCTTTGAAAATAGTGCCAACATTATTTCTTTTTTCAACAGCAGAAAAAAAAAAAAAAGGAAGTTTAAATATAGCAGAAATGCCAATCACTGGAGTAAGAATTAAGATTAGGAGTGCAGCAGCTCACTCCCTTTTGTGACAGGTGTATACGCACAGCTCCTGCTTTGCTTCCTGTTAATTATCTTTACTTGGGAAGAATTTCAAAAACCTCCTGTTGATCATGTCAAAACAACACATTTTGCAATCTGTCCGTGAATTAAATTAAGCTTCTTTCTGACAGCGTCATGGTAAATGGCATTGTCTGATTCTGAGCGTTTATTTTCTTTACTCGAGTACCGGCTCTGCCATGTACAGAGCTCTTCAAAACTGGCCATGCAATTGACAATTAAATCAATGCATTGATTTATGGAAATCCCTGCGTTTCAGGGCACGTGGCTCTGCTGTTGGACTAAGAGAAGGGCAGAGCTCCGTGATACACTCGCTCTGATGAGTGAAACCAGATGGAGTTCCTTTTCTGCACTGCCACACCTATTCTTTCCTGTCCCTACTGCTTTTCAAAGCTTTGTTTCTCACTTGCATCTTCTCGGCGATGTAATTTACAGCACACTGCCGCACGTACTGTCCGTAATCCAGAGGAAGGTGTGTGGACAGAAGCACAGAACTGGGAGCAGGTGTTTGAGGGCAGCGCAGGACAGGATGGGAACTACTTTAGATGCTTTAGGTGAGCGAGGCTGATGTGTTCTGGGAGCCTGAGCTTTGTCTTCATTCTGGAATAGGTGCAGCCCTTATGGAAGGGACACAACCTCTGACCAGGGAGGCTCTGAGCTGAAACGCCCCGTATGAGCTACCTGCTCTTGGCTTCACGTGTACTGAGGCACAGCCTTCAGGACTGAGCAACTGCAGTGAGAAGACCCAGACCATTATATTTCCAAGGGACCTAGCAGTCAATATTTGTTGATCTACGTTTTGATACTACGTTTGCCATTAAATATATTGTTTACCTCCGAGATGCTGCACTGTTGGTCATCCATCACAGCAATGAAAACTGTGACTCCGCACCGCTTCGATAACACAAACCCCAGTTAAACTGTGTTGTGTTCATATATTAAGGATTTTTAACTCTCCTGAGACTCTGTTCATTTTTTAGAGAATTGTCTCAGAACAGTACCAAGAGGGGAAGGAAAAGACAGAGCAGATGTCTCTGACTAGAGAAAAAGTTGCATTTCAGTAAAATAAATAATGCAATTACCAGGAAGAAAAGCCAGAGCTTCTTAGAATCAAATCACTTCTTAGGTCCTACAGCAGGATGTTGGTAATAATGTACTTTATGGACCGCATTTTGAATCTTGCATCTTTTTTATTCAGATAAAGCAAAGCTCAGTATTGAGAAATTGGACTGTTTTCAGCCTAACAGTTTTACAGGCCCTGTACAACCGCAGTATACTGTAACGGCAGTATATGGCAGCTCAAGAACTTACAGTTTCTCAATTTGATGGATATAAAAGATGTATTAAGAATTTTGCTTCAGGCCCCAGTGAATTTTGCACAGGTGCTGGGGTTGGTATGTCTCCTTTGGTTTTCTTCTACTGTAACAATCCAAGTGCTCCAGCCACATGGAGGGAAAGTTGTGATTTCCCTCAATGCACGTGGGACAACCCGGGGTGACAGGAGAAACCGATGCATTGAATAGCAAATTACGTGGAAAAATCCAGTTTAATCCTATCCGTTTATCCCTTCCCCCTGGATGTGAGCTGAAAGAACAGGCTCTTCTCCCCAAAATAATATCCTCTGCTGCCTGCTCTATAGATCACATTTTATACCGTGTTGTGAGCACCGCAGGGTGACTTTGGTCCTGTCGTTGCTTTGTCTGTCGCCTTTAATACGTGGTGGGACTTGCAGCTTTTCTGTTGATCTCAGCCTTTCGAGTATTGCCTAAAAAGATATTTCCAAGAACCGAAACACTCTTTCCTCTGGTGAAGTCCAAGCTTTTGCATTTTGGAGCATCACAAGTAAACTATATTCTGGACTGCTTTAAACCACCGTCTTGGATTCTACTCTGGGGAGAAAAAAAGTGTACCTGTGAGGGAGGACAGTGTTATTTTGCCTCTTTTACCTGCACGAGGCTGGGACGCGAAGGGGTTTGACATCACGTGTGTGCTGCTAGTGGAAGAAGCCAAACCTCTTGAGCTGGGTTTTCTTTGCAATATGTGGCAAAAAAAACCCAAAACAAAACAAAAAGAGAAGAGTAGAAGCTTTGCTGACTAACCCAACACCCCGCATTCTACCTCTTCTTTAGAACGCGAAGGTGCGGGGGAGCCCACGCTGCCGAACCCCAGCCCGCCACCGCGGGACCCGCTGCCCCCCCCCCGTTCCACGCGGCCGCCATGGCGCCC
>VYZM01015986.1:404358-490789 GCA_013398915.1 Dromas ardeola
TTTTGGGGGGGGCGGGGGGGGGTTCCTTTGAGCCTGTAACTGCGCACCACGATTCGTGGCTCCATCTGTCCATGCTGCTATACTAGTCTGGGGGTGCGCATCCACTTCTGCACGGATGGAGAGGAACCGTTTCCTCCTGTGCAGAAGTGGAGTCTGAAGGGAAGGTGTTTGGGTTCATCAGACAGTCTCTATTAATTTCATTAGAAGCAACGCAGTATCTTTTTCATGACCTTTTTCTTGTCAGTAATGGCTCTTGCGTGGCCTATTATGCAGAAGCGCTGTCGAGAAAATACGGTGAATGCAGTCTGTATCGTATCGCTTGTGAAATGTCAGAGGGTGTAGAGCTCGTTTCCGCAGGGAACTGAACAGGCTGATTCCCGGGCGGGCTGCCTGTGTAGGAGTAACCTCTTCCCTCTGTGTTGGGTGGTGAAATGAGTTGTGCTACGGAACAGAAAAGGACTGAGAAATACTTGCAAGACAATGATAATTTCCGCAAGGGAGCGTGAGCTTGGTCGACCCTTAGGTTCCTTTCTCTACAGATCAGTGGGTTATGGGCGACAGTGGGACTGGTAGCATCAGGATTTACCAAAATGACAAATGCTGATTTTTCCAAGCTGGAAAATCAAACCTGTTTTGCGGAATTCTGCTGATACTGTGTGAAAATAAGCAAATTTTTTTTTTTTTTAAAAAGATTTCCTACTTTATTTTTCCCCACTCCTGCTTCTTTGTTCCAGTTTTATAACTGGAAATTATCAGAGAGCACTTAAACCTAAAGCATTCACAGTAAGCTTTCCTATGCCATATTTCTTAAGAGGCTTTTAAAATCTAAATCTACCCTCTTAGATGCTTAAATAAACAAAAATGGATAGTATTCCTGACCTGTTAAATATCGTAGCTCTTTCCCATTTAAGGCCGTACAGTACTTGGCTCTGGAATGATGTTCTGCCTGAATTCATAGCAACATGAGCTGGTAATCCGTCTCTGCAGAGTGATGGAGCTCTGTCCTCCTCTTTACAGCGACCTGGAATGAAGAAGCTCCTTCCAAAGGTGTCGGCCCTCAGGAGATGTAGGGTCTAAGGAGATGTCGGGTCTGCGGCCGAACTCGCTGCCAGCCACAGGGCTTTGCTCTTTGGACTTCTCAGGGTAAACGCTGTCTCCAGACCTTCTCAAGCTGCAACTGCAGGAGCCCTGCTTGCTAAAGATTTCTGAAAGCCTTGTGGTGGGTTGGTTTGGTTGGTTTTTTGTTTGTTGGTAGTTTTGAAGGAGAGAGCCTTGAAGAAAAGGCTAGGAGGAGATCTTGCTGCTGTATGAGCAGAAGGAGGCACCGCTGGAGAGGATGTAGAGGAAAGGGAGAGACTCTGCTCGGAGGTGCACAGGGCAGGTGAGAGGCAAGGGGGGCGGCTCCCGATATGGGAAATTCTGACTAGGGACAAGGAGAAAATGTTTTACCATGAAGGTCGTCAAATATTGGAATAAGGTTAAATCTAACTTCAACACATTACTAGCAAAGTTACAGCTGCTTCAGTTTACATTTTTGTTCATTTATACCAATTAGTAGCCTGTGCTGCCTGAATATACCCTTTGTTCAGCAGTGGTTGATTAGAATTGTTGTGGGTCCTGGATGCTGCAGTGGAGAATGAAGAGGGAGAGAGCTTGCCAGTGCTGTATTCTGTTGGTGAAGTGCTTTGTGCAGTAGCAAATGAGACTTTGGAAAGAGCACAGAATTTCAAAACAAAAAATTAATATTCAGCAATTGATTTTGCTGTTTTGTTCTTGATTCACGTAAGTGTTGCTCTTTTGTGGTGTGGTATGTGGATGAGCCGTGAAAGGTACTGGAAATCTCCGCTTTGCGCAGGAGGGTCGGGTTGGAGGGTGGCTGCCCCGGAGGAAGCTGCCTGGGCAGGAACAGGCTGAGGGCGGTGTCGCTGCTGATTTCTGTATTTCCAGACCCAGTAGAAAAACCTGTGAAGTCCTGATCAGTCTTGCCCCGTACCCCACACGTCCTGATGGGATGTAATATGCAATTTGCAACTAGGGTAGATTATCCAAAGTTTGTAATATGTGATAGAGTGTCTACATCTTCTCTTGATGGACTTTCAGTCTCATAGATGTAATAAGATACGTGACACCTACTTGGTTTTGCAAACTCTCTTTCCGTACCGTGAACACAGTAAAGACCCAGCGATTTTTGAGGGGCCAGCCCCCAAAAACGTTATCGTTTTGTCCTTCGCTATCAGATTGCTGTTGCCTTTTGTCATCTCTAATACTTGTCTTTCAGGGTCTTCTGATTACTGATCTCCCCCTGTCTGTGAACATTTAGGGTCTTTCGTTGTGGTGGAGATTGGCCCTTTGATAATCCTATTTAACTGTTGGGTAGAGCATGAGCTCTAATAAGCTTCGTTTGAAAACCGATGTTCTAAAATGCTTGGAAGATGCTGTGCTATGAGCAAGCTCGATCCATCACTGATTTTTCAGGTACTGCAGAAGTTTAGTGAATGCGTGCTACATCTGGTTTTAGAGCAGGCTCCATTTTGCTGTTCTGCTGGAACCCCAGCCTGTGCCCTGGTGGCGCAGGATTGGGACTAACGTATAAACGGGGATATTATATGGGAACAGAGATGTGCAGCGGCAGCAGCAGTCCAGCAGGCCCTCTTCCCATGGTTGGTGGCATGACATGTGGGACTGTACGTGCTTGTTTATGAAAAATAGTGAATAACTGACACTACATTTTCCTGACATACGTTTTCCTTATGCACAAGCACAACAAATGCAGAGCTTAGTTTCTTGTAACCTCTGGTATTTTGTTTGAGTTTAAACGGTTTTTACAAATACTGCGGCAGCTGTTGCCATACGTGTCCTTATTGCCCAAGAAGAATGTGCTTCAAAATGCTGTCTTTGAGCCTTTGATTTACTCAGCAGAAAAGAACTTCATTGGACAATGCAGCATTATAAATGATCTTCCTTTGACTTAATTTGTGGATGTGGTTTATTCCTCCTCTGCATGTACTTTTAAAAGTCTGTATCTTACACTTTTGTAATAACCTAATGATTGGGTCATCGAATAGGGATTGGTGATTCTTGTTGTTATTATCAAAGATAGATGCGTTTTCTGGCAGAGCAGAACTGTGGGTTAATCAATGTGATGACAACATACAATTCATCAGGAAACAATTCCTCCTGTATTTCCTAAATAGAGCATTTGATAAGAATATTCTTTGCAGTAAGTGCTGTACTGGAGAATTTCAGAGTAAAGATAATTACTTGTAATTATGGAAACTTCTACAAGGGAAATGGTCTTAATTTGTTCCTGCTAAGAACTGGAATTACTTTGGTTGCAGCATTTGAATCCTTTTAGGAGATTAATGCTTTATTACTGCGAATGGGCTTTGTAACCTTCTGGTATATCTAAAATCACCCTTTTAATCCCGCTCATCCGTTTCAATTTCTGCTAAAACTTAGCTTGGTTTAGAAGAAAAATCAATAACGTACACAAAGCTTCTCTTAAACTGGGTCTGTTATTTCAAGAGCCGACAAAAGAGGTTAAAAATGAGCAAATAGAAGCACAAGAAGAAAGTTAGATGTGGGTGAAGGTGAAAGAAGAGGATGTGATACTCGGCAAAGGTAAGAACTTACTCCTTATAGCAAGGGTGTGAGACGTGCATGTTGTGCTTGTGTGTTCGGGTAATCGGGGATGCCAGGTCAAGGCGAAACTTCAGGTGTGAGTAAGAAGCCTTTTCAGTGCAGAGCAAACTGGAGAGGATCATAACAAAGTAAATACATGGGGCAAGGGAATGGATGCAACTAGTCAGTCTTCTCTAGGTCACTGCAATGTTCTTCCCCTACTTGGAGAGGATGTGAACCCGCCCTGCCTGGCTGCAGAACCAGCATTTGGGTGTACTCAGCGTGGCATCAGGCTCAAATAGCTGCAACCAGCCACGGCAAGGCTTAAATCCTTGCTTGGCACTGCCTCCCGGCGCTTCCATTTACGTCAAGGCCCATGTCTCTGTCCTCTCTTGCAGAGGGCCAAACTTGTGTCAGGTGGGCTTGGTAGACACTGCTCTGCATGGTTAATTATCGTGCTGTATTTGTGTATGTTTATCAGATTTCTGTATTTGAACACTGGAAAAGAATTTTGTGATTTGGAGTATTTCTGACAAGTTTGAATGTCACTTCTCAGTGTTACGTGGAAAATAAATGGAGTCCTCAGCTGCCGAATGAAATTAGTGCTTTTTAGCATATTTGTAATGTTCTTCTCTGGGCTACTTTAAGCAGAAGTTTATCCCCTGCTCTGGTTAATGGACCCTTGTAATAGGGATCCTGTGTCAATTTGTAAGAACAGCAGCAGCTTGTATTGCTAAGTGTATTTAACTGGAAACTTGGATTATAGGTTTGACAGGAACAGCTAAGCATACGAATCTGACAAAATACAGGCAAAGTGAAATTGTACAGTTTATTGATATAGATTGGGTGGACTGCTTCAGCTGTAGAGTGTCTGGGGAGGAGAGCATGGGTGTGGAGGAGTGGGAAAGGATTCCTCTGGAGAGGGGAAGAAGAAGGTCCAAAACTCGGCTAGAGAAATGCCCAGTGCGGGGTAATGGCAAAGCCCAGGATGAGGAGTTTTTTGCTGGGATGCTGGCTTAAAAAGGTTTGGAGTGATGAATAGGGAGATGTTCTCTGATTGCTTTCTCCTGTGCTGAGAAAACCAGGACTTCATAAATAATAAAACACCTGACTGTGTCATCGGCTTAATTGGAATCATCTCCAAGACCATTACTCTTTGCTTAGCCACACTTAAAAATGGCGGCAGCATTTGTCCTGGAATATTTATTAAAGCTGTAGGGATTGTGCCGTCGGTACAGCTGAGACCCATTCCCCCAAAGGCCAGGCTGCGTGACTGAGCTGATATAGACGAACGCTACTGTCATCGTGTCCCCCCGGGGCTGGGTGGCACCTCTCGCCTTGGGGCTGGCACTGGGAGTGAACCCATGGAGAGCATGTTTGGTTTGGGGGGCTCGGCTCCCTCGGCAGCTTCACCACGGCCCAGCTGCTCGTATCCAAGAGCTCCGAATGAATGTCTGTGGGGAGATTTTGCAGTGTCCAGACGATGAGCTGTTGGAGGGCTGGTGGCTGTGGGACTGGTGGGCAAACGGGCAAGTGCTCAGGAGACCCTTCACCATGGGTTTAACTCAAGAAGCTTGGGGAGGAGGGTAAGAGACTTGCTCCAGGGATGGTGTAGCAGTTTATTGGGAAAAGCAGCCCTCAAGGTTATGCTGGGGATGCAAGTGAAGGGCTTTCTTTCCACCTTTGTTTGTTTCTACCTTGAAATCCGTTTTCCAGGAAGTCCATGTTGGAGTTCTTGAGGAGCATCCCAGAGAAAACAGACTCGCGCTCTCGTTTGCACGCACGCGTCGGGCAGCTTGGAGTCAACATTTCCCAGTTTGAGCGGACGGGAATGCTTCAGGGTCTGTAGCGTGGTATCCGTTTGCTTAGGAGATAGATGGTACTAATTCAGGTCTCAAAACTACAGATTTTACCACTTTTTTCTAAGCTATGAAATGGATACTGGCTGTTAGATCAGGAGAATGTTTAATTTTTAAGGTCTTTGTAGACTTCATTTTCTGTGCATGTAGAGCTATTACTGTAGCTTCCTGTTAGCTCACAGAACTGCAGAATAGTGATGGAAAACCACTGTTAAGCCTTGGTGTTACTGTTGTGATTTTTTATTTTATGTATTTTTTGACAATGAGTAGTAAGTCATGTTTTCAAAGTCTTTTTTTTCCATTATATGGAAATGTGACTCTTCCTATCACAGTTGTTTATTGTTTCTTTTATTTTTATTATTTACTAGCTTGCTGCATTTAATGGAGTAAACGAGGATTGCGAGCTGAAGCTAAGTGTGGCATCTTATTGCAGACTATGTTTACATGCCTTTCCTGGGAGCATGAACAATTCAGTGACTTCAGCTATTTTAATAACCCCGATCTGGGCTTGTTTAGCTTCTTGCCTGATGTACGCTGCATTGGAACAGAACTATACAGCTGAGATGGGAATGTTTATGGGATAGCCTAGTCTGAAACTCTGGAATCAGAATTAATTTTTGTGGCTTTAGTTGCAAGTAATTTCTGTCCTTTTAATGGAAAGGAGTTTGTAAATACTACAAACTACAAAATATGTGGATCCTCAGCGTGCTGAATGCCAGCCTGCCTTGGGTCTCCACATCTGCGGTACCTCTGGGCAGATGTCTGGCTTGGGGGAGGCAGGCTCTTCAGCCGGGATTCTGGGGTAGAAACAGGGGGGAGCAGCCCTGGGGGGTAACCTGGCTGCCGGTCGGTTGAGGCGCTTGCCTCGGACAGCTCTGCTGGTACAGGGCTCACATAAAACCCTGCAGTTCTGGGAGCTGCCGCCTCCTCGTATTAATTCAGATGCCTTGCATTTGTGAAGAAACATGCCAAAATACATTCTGAACTAAACTGCCATCAGAGGGATAAAGCAACTGTCTGATCTCATGGTAAATGATGCTGGTTTCCTTTCAGAATTTTTTATGTTTTTCTTTTTACCTTGTCGTTATTGTTTTCTTTTCTGTTACGATCATCTTGTAGCCTGCCAGGTGATGATACCAGCTCATCCACGTTGAGACTCAAATCTGGAATGGAAGGAAAAGTAAATCCATTGATATTCTGCCAAGTATCCACATTTCCCTGACAAACCTGCTGTTTTGTACCTTCCTTCAGCAAACACGGCTAAGGCAGGCTGTCCATACGCCTCCCATATGGATCACTGCAAGGGGCAAGTCTGCCTTCTCTTAAAGTGGAATCACACCTAAGCAGCCGTGAATTAACCGCCATAAAATATTCTACTATTTTTACTCTTAAGTGGCAGGAAGGAGGGACTTAGAAGGCTGATACATAAAATATCCAGCTGTGTTATTCATGTTAATTAGAACTTTACAGAGACTGTTATGTCTTGGCACCATCCCATTTTCCATGGAAATGTTAATCTGTTATGGTTGGAGAGCCCTTTCGTGAATTTCTGGGTTCTGGATTTTAGCTCTTGCTCAGAGGCAGACCCATACCTGACACATCTGGGCAGAGAGACCCCACTGCCACAACATGGAATTCATACCATGGCGTCTTCTCTCCCCAGACTCGCATGTCTCCAGGCTTCTTGGCATGTCCCTGGTGCCTTCCTGGCCGTGGGAGTTCTGGTTTCCCAGTTACACCGGTGAAGTACCGAGGGGCCGTAAAGCCATGAGTTTTGCCATAGTGGGGACTTTCTTAGCCACAAGTCCTGTGACCATAAAAGACACGAGAGTTACAGGACTTCAAAAAGCAACAGACTTTGGAACACAGCTTCCATCATTACGACCTTATCATGCCGGTTGGTCGGAGTCCTGTGGACAGCCAGCCAGACCTCTCATAACCGAATCAGTTCTGTGTTTAGAAAAGTCATTTTCTTTTAAAACTCTGCCTCTCTTCTTGCTACTACCTTGGTGGTAGCATAGCTGCTCTTCTTGAAAAGTCTGCGGGTAAACTTTGTTTGATGTAGAAAGAGCTGAGAAATTATTTTGAAGTAATGTTCAGCTTCCGTCTGGGATTTTCTGAGATGAGATCAATGCAGCTCTAATTAAAGAAAGGGAGAAACCATCTTCCTTTCAGGCAGCGAAGTGGCTCCCTCAGTAAGTATTCCTGTCCAGCCCCTGTTTTCTTCAGTGTGCCACCAGTTATTAGCAGCACAATAAAGAATAGATTTCTTAGGTTGTATGAAAAGCAGATTGAGCTATAGGGTATTTTACAGTGAAGAAATGTGCTTGAAAGTGAGCCAAAAGCTGTCATTTCCCTTTTCATCCATTAAAAAGTGCATTAACACCGTCAATCAGCAGGCTTCAGAGGTTAGGCAAATAGAGTCGGCATCTGCCAATAAAATCAAAGATTTAACACATCTCGGTATCAAAGTTACATTAAAGAGAGAAATTTGCCATATGGACGTAAGCCCCAGCTGTGCTTCGGCTCTGATGGCTCGGAAGGAGTACCTGGTGCTTTGGAATCTGCGGTGTTCCCGCTGCTGAAGCAGCCTGACCTGCCCGGCGGTGGCTGGAGGAAGCCCCGCGCTCCTTTGTGTCCTGCGTTTCCCTGGCGTAGTGAAGGTTGGTAAGGCCAGCTATTGGAACTAGCAAAGTCTTTCCGGGTTAGGTCTCGGCGTGTCACACAGCTTAGTGCAGCTGGTTGTATGATGATGAGGTTTGACTACAGGTGTCACTTTTACGTGTTTTTCTTAAACGCTTATTCTGTGCTTTGTGTAGCTGGCAGAAATTAAAAGCGTTTTGTGGGTCTGTGTGTTGCATTCCTTGCTAACAGGCATTACCTTCTGAGCAATTAGTAGCAGCAGTTTCAGCCCAGCAGTCCAATCTAAAACTCATCTGAGTTAGTGGAGAAATTCCCGTCATCTTCGATGGCTGTTGGATCTGGGTCTGCCCTACCGTTTTTATGTCAGATCTGCTGAAGATACCACTGTCGAATAGTGTATGTTCTTTTTCTGACACTGTAGCTTAAGCTTAGCGCCTTGTCATACCTTGCCTTGTCTTTTAAGAAAGGAGCGTGGTTTTTTGTGCGTATGTTTGCTATTTTGTTTGTTTTTTTTTTTTAATAGGCTCCTATAGAAGTCTACAGAGTCTGCAGAAATGTCTGTCCATGTGTCATCGTCCCCCCCACTCCCCATTGCTTTTTAAAAGCTAGTGTCTTGTGAGACTTTTAGGATAATGGAAATTTTGTACAGTTTAGTGATTCAAAAGAGCTCACATGATGTTCTGTTATGGGATAATGCACGAACTTGAGGAAGATAACATTCTGACAATTATAAATTAGAGAGTTAAGACAAGAAGGGCTAGACTGACTGTTTATGCTGTAAATTAATTTCAAGGCTAGTTACTGTTTTGATTGACGGTACTGTTTGGTATCTTTCAGTGCTGAGGAAACAGACAAGATTTCAAGTCTTTTTTAACAATTTAACGACGGTTGCATTTCTCTCTCTGCCATTTGACTGGATGTTGCATCAAGAACGTTGAAGCTCTTGCACCCTTGTTTTTATGAAAAAGTGTTTTCTGACCCCGGTGATCTCCATATCGTACATCTACTCAAACTTCCTACGAGCTAATCAGGAGCAACTGGGGTAATGGTGATTCTTTGGTGGTTCTGAATTTAAACAGTGACTTTGGGGGTGTGCTGGGGGCTCAGCGTGGCAGGTATTACCACCCTGGTCAGGAAGCTCTGGAGATCTGTGACTTTTTTTGAGTCTTTTCGCATTTTGGCTTTGAAGCTGGATTGTTTCATTTGTCCTGCTTGGGGGGATAAGACATCTCGATTTTATGAAATAAAATTGTAAACATGCTACAGCACTTTGAGTTATAAGCAATTCAGCTGTTTTAAATGTAAATGCTGTAGGGTTATATACTTGATTTGTTATAGCTTCCTAATTCTGCCTGCCTCAGCACTTTCTTGGCGGCTAATTGCATCATGGCTTAGAGGAAGCTTTCCATAAGTTGCTGAAGACAGCTTTGCTGAAGTCTGACACGCTTTAGCCCTTGGTTACACAGCAAATGGGCGCTCTGGGATAATTAGTAAGGAGGTGTTCCAGTGGCCCAGTTACTGTCTTCTGCAGCATTTTTCCTGTGAAGTCCTCTTTCCCCAAAGTTTGGAGATCTGTAGTTCGGGAGTGTGGATGTGTGCAGGGGTTAGAATGAATAGACCTCTGTTTCATCGGGTAAAGAAATGTAGGGAAAGACTTAATATTTTGCGGAGGCACTCAGTGAGAGAGAGGTGAAGTTCCCCAAAGCCATAGTTGTTCCTGGACTTTTATTTCATCACGGAGGGGTGGCCTTTGAAGCCTACGCTTTGTGCTCTGGTTGCTCAGTAGCGTGTAAGTTCATTGCCCGTGTTTGACCGTTCTTAACTGCACAAATACCAAGTAGTAAGGCTGGCGGTGAAGCCAGTCACATGCTAAGGGATTTACAGAGATCCAGGGCATCATACCGGATTCTTTCATAGTTGGCACAAGTAAACTAATGGTGTCTGGGTTTTTTGTTCATTTTTTGATGTATGTCATGAACAGCCCAGCATTCATGCTGCAGTTGGTAGGTGAGGAGGTGCGGAGGCGGACGGTTAGTGTGGTTGTGTCGGTGTGGCACAGGGCTGTGGGCTGGGTTTGGCTCGGATGGAGCGTGGTGCTGTTTTGGATTTGTGTTGATGGCACACCAATGTATTGGCTATTGCTGAAAGTGCTTGTGCAGCGTCAAGGCCTTCTCTCTTTCTCACCTTGCCGTGGGGGTGGGCTGAGCGCTGGGAGGGGACGCAACGGGCACAAGTTAACTGAAAGGATATTCCATGGGATATGGCATCATGCTCGGCGATCGAACCTGAGGGGAGGGCTTTTTTGGGAAGGCAGCCATTGCTCGGAGACTGGCTGGGCATCGGTCTACTTGTGGGAAGTGGTGAGTGATTGCTTCACTTGTTTTTTGTTTTCTTTCTCTTTCCTTTGCTTATTAAGCTATTAAACTGACTTTGCTTATTAAACTATTAAACCCGATTTCTTGGGGAACAAGGGAAGTGTGTAGTCTCTGCAGGTTCCTCAGATGCCCCGTGTAATGCAGCTTGTCAGGCGCAGGGAGTTACTCCCTTCCTTCCATTCGTGTCTTCTGACGTGACATGATCAAACAAGCCAGAATTGACAGTTTGGGTTACAAGGCGTGATCCTTGGGGGGAGCAGTTATTCACTAGCTCCCTACTGGGATGTTTTGGGTGCAGTGTCAGACCGTGGCATTGTGCACGATTCTTGACCTACAGCCGGGCAGGGTCATATGGAGTGAGTGACCTTGTGAACAGAAGCTGTTTTGGGCTGAAGGCAGTGCCGTGTCAGTGCTTACAGCTCCCATCTCCGTGTTTGACACTTCTGCTGACTCCACAAAAAAGGCTCCAGAAGTGAGTCCTGCCATGTGCTCGGATGCTGAAGAGTTTGCGTTGTGAACACTTGCCACCCAACAGTGTTTTCCTGAGATAAGGCAGAACAAGGGTTTATGGCTGAAAGTTTCATTTCAAATAGAAAAATACACAGTTTTAGCCATAAAGAAGTATTTGAACAAGTTTGGTAGGGAGGTGGCTTGTTCTTCTGCCCTTGGTGGCCTTGCATCAAGAAGGTGTTTCTGGGAGGAGCGCGGGAGCAGGGCAAAGTGCCGTGGTGCTTTGGCAGGCGGGTCTGGGCCGCCTTGCCTGGGGGTCGGGCTAGTGCCGTAACCAGCCCTTCCGGCTCAGGAGGCAAAATTCACTGGAGTTTTGGTGTCAACCTCTCAGGGCAGTCTGAAAGGCCGACAGACGTTGCTGTGATTGGCACCCGGGGGACGAGTGTGAACCAGACCGTCATCTGGTCCCCAGCAACGTGGAAGAGCTCTCCCTGGGCAGTTAATGATGGCAGCTGCATCAGACTCATATGGGGAGAGGAGCCAGCTGGTGTGGGGAAGCACGTCACTGAGGACAGCCGCGTGCTTCGTTAGTCTGGTGACTAATAAGCAGGTTTTGTAAGAAGAGAATCTAGTGTGTTATATATAAGTAAAGAAGGAAGGCAGGGTAAATTCTTTACAATTCTGCTAAAGAGCAGCCTACTGCCCTTCCTATTACTAATTTCCCCAGAAATTATTTTAGCTTTTCCCTATTTTCTTCAACGCAGAGGAGAAGTCTTGGGAGAGTAGGAATGCTTTTTGATTCCCACTGTTACAGAACACGGGTCTTGGCAGCAAAAATACGGATGTTGAGTTTCACCTGAGACGAGGTCTTGATGCCATTGTGGCTGTAACTGTCCAGTTACAATCATGCTTAAGTTCGAGGCTCCTGGATACGAGTTGAATTGTTGTCATTTTATTCTCTGTTTTTCCCGAGTCTGACCACAAAAGCACTGGCAGCCGTTGTGTCTTCTGGACGGCGCTGTCTGTACGATGCTTGGCAGCCCTACTGAAAAGTGGGTGCAGAATGAGTTGCAGGGGCTGCCTGGTCAGGACTGACAGCTCTCGCTTGCTTTCCTATTAGTTCTTCATATTCTAGTTCTGCTGTTGAGGAAAAGCATCTGTGATAAGTCTCGAAGTAAATACTTAAAGCTGAGCCTTTTGGACTCTTTCTCTTTTTTTCCCCCCACACCTCAAAATCCATCAGGCATGACAACCTCTAGTTACTTGTGAAAAGTGCAAGGCACTGTTTTACTATTTGATTCCACTTACCCAACTGTATTTTTACATTATAATCCTATAACTGAGCATTCTCATTGGATTATTATGGAATTTCATGTATGGGTTGTGCATTTAGCTGCATTCTTTGTCAAGGTGACAATGTTCCTGCTATTCCTAAATCTGCGTTTCTAAAACGCCCACCCCCTTTCATCCTCAGTGGTTCTTTTCTCATTTCTGTGGTTCAGCATCCCTCCAAGTACATCGTCTTTGGGCTCTCACAGTCCTGACTAGCTCTATACATGGCTTTAAACATCAGGAAGTGATAAACACCAAACTTTAACAATTAGTGCAGTCTGGAGAGTTGCTCTGTGTAGCAGGTTGCATGATGTGAAATAATGCGTTAGAAGGAAATTTTCCTAAGGGAAATTAGAGTGAAAGATGGAGGTGATCTGTGTGTGTCTGTCTCCTTGAGAAGATATGTCTTCTGAGGCATAATTAAAATTCTTTCCAATTATTCTACGACACACAGCGAACGGATAAGTGTGACAGTTGAATGACAAGCATAGACACCGACTGGAACAGGCAGGCTGGGTGAATTTGGTTTCCTGACTAAAACTTTTGTTATGAGCTGAATTCCTAGTTGCTATGATACAGACATGAAGTTGAATGTGCCATTCCAGATGTTGATTTCTTTTTTTCCCCCCGGTTCCTGTTGTATACAGCAACCTCTTACTAGCTCACACTTTCCTCCCGAGTCCCACCCCAGGCCGCGGTTGTGGTGCGTCGTGTCTGGTGCAGCTGAAGCTGAAGTGATGGTCTTGGCACACCCCGCTTAGTTTAGGGAATCATAGAATCAGAAGGTGTATGGCTTCTGGTGGGGCAGGACCACGCCAGTTCAGTCTTCACACAGAGCTTTTGGCCGCATGAGTCACTCTCCTGTTTGCTCAGAGCATCTAAACCCTTGAGGCTTAAAAGATTGATGACCTGCCAGGTACAACATTTACTTCTTAAATAAGTTAATAGATTTTCTAGCTTTAACCTTAATCTTACCCAGTTCATCATCTCAGCATTGACTGATTAATGTTTTTGTTCCAATAAGCAGCTAAAACTAGGATTTGCCCCATTATAGATGTTCGTGTTAGCTGCATTAACCCGTACCCTCTTGGTAGACTTGTGTTTCACTGCGGCAGAACTGACCCCAGATCTTGCAGGTATCTCCAGAGACCTTATTAGCAAGATTATTAGAATCTTTACGATCCTGCTGGTGGTTGACCTATCCACTTTTGTGCAAAATCTGGGGCTTCGTAGTAAATCCTAGAAAACCTGGACCCCACCCCAAGATAATCTGTGCCGTGTACGCAGATGTACTGGTTCATCCCTTTGGAGCCAGAATATGTCTAGTGCCATTTGTACCGAGTGTCAAAACGATAATTATCTTAATGTCAAGCTGAGACCCAGGTCTGCCTGGGTCTTTGGTAACCAGCGAAGGTGTACGAGGAGGTGTCCCCACGCGCCTCTGTATTTGCTGCTGTTTGACTCGCCGTGTCCAGTCGAATCCATTTGACAAATGCAGGTTCCAGTGGAACCCAAGCATTTCCTTGCCTGATACTTACTTTCACTGGAAAATAATGTTCTCGTTTGAACAGGGTGGAATCCTTTGAGGTGTTCAGCCCAGACTAGTTGGGCGCTTTGGATGCAGACAGCACTGAGGCTCTTGACATGTGCAAAAGATCACTTCAAGCTGCATTAAAATCGCTTGTCCCTGAGTCACCTGAGCCTGTTTCAGAGGTTCTTATCCCTGGGTTTTACGCTACAGCCCAGCACCTGGCTGTTCTCTGTCTTGCCTCCATCTGAAGGGGAAGGTCTGAGGTGCTGCGGCTCAGGACCTGGCTTTGTTATGCACCGAGTTCAAGAAGGGTTTTAATTTTCAAGGAGGGTTTTCATTTCTATTTATCTCAAGTCTCTCATTTAGAAAAACAGAAGGGAGAGGGCCAGGCTGCCGCTGCTGGAGCATTTGTTGTTTGGTCTCCGGGTCCTGCCGGGATCGGACCCATCCTTCCTCAGCAGCAGTTCCTCTGCAGCCCCGGCTGCCATGGAGACACATCACCGGTGGCCGTTAAACTGCCGCTGAGATGGCGGCTCCTGCTGCTGTGGTTCCTATCCTTGTGCTTCTGTCAGCGTTTTTCTGGTTTGAATCCTGCTTTGATGAATTCCTCTGTGCTCACAGCCAGTACCTTGTGCCCTTCCAGGCATAGAGCTGCTGGATGTAACGCTTTGTGGCCCAACAGAAGCTGGCTCTCTCTTGATACCTTTTAATCGTTGAAATGCGGCATTTTGAGCTGTTTCTGCCATCTGTTTTGTGCATAAGGCTTCTCCTGGCTTTCACATGATATGTGAGAAGGCAGATCTGCATCCTACCCCGAGGAGAAGCGGTAGTGCGCGCGTGGGATCCGGCTGTGAGAGGGGGACCGGGCAGATTGGAGTGCCTGTAATTCCAGTATGATCAGGGACCCGGTGTAATCCCTGTGCATAAAATGGGAAGTTTTTTGCCACAATCAGAGTCCCGTGGATTCTGATAAAGGTACCGTCCTTCGTCAGAAATTTATTCTCTTAACTGTAGTGAAGGATACGCTAATCAGGCAGCACATCTGCGGAAAGAATTTAAAGGGTATTTACTTACTGGTTGTCGAATTAGAGTCAATTTGTCGTAGTTTATTTATGTGCTCACTAGAAAATGCACTAAGGGAAATTGTTTTAATTGAGGGCTGCTGCTGTGTAGCAAAGAGCGTACAAGGAGCTGAAGGGAGCTGCAGAGGGATTGTATAGTCAGTTTGACTTGTGTAAAAGCCTGGAGAGGACTGTGATCCTCTGAGCCTCATGAAGCGTGAACTGTCAACATGGAAAATACCATTGAGAGGGGCTGTTCTGTTGGAAATTCATAAAGTTTCTGTCTCTGCCGTGGTCGCAACCCCAGCTTGGCAGCCCAGCACTGAACTGGGACAATCCTTGTGCCTTCTGCCCTGCCGGTGGCCTCAGATGTCCCTGAGATACCCGCTGGTTTCTACATAAGGGCTTTCCTTAGCATGAGATGCCCTGCATCAGGATTAACTTCTGATTAGTAGTCTTGGGTCTCTTGTGTACTGGAACTGGTATAAGCACCTCTCTGAAGCCAGCAGTGCTTATCTCCTGCTGCTTTCTTCTGCTCTCAGATGAGTTGTGCTGGAGAGACAAAAGGAGCCAGAGCTTCATCTGGGTCTGTTGCTTAATGCTCTTCATTCCTTTTCCTCCACATCCCAAATTTGGCTGTGTTTGATGTATTTGATGTTCTTCCTTCGCCTCCTTTGCAATCTGCCTGCTAAAGCCACCCCTGGATGGGGCGGCTGGGAAGCCTCTCCCTGTCCCTGTCCCTGCCATTGTCTGCCACGGGCTGAGAGAAGAGGCAGGAACCGGTTGTGGTTATAGTGAAGGCGCGTGAAAGCAGCATATGGAACACAAATTTGTTCCTAATTTGTACAAGGAAGTTGTCTCCAGATCTCCTCTGTCTCTTAGGTGGTAGAGGAAGAAACTCGTAATAAAAGGAAGAAAACTGCAAAAACTATAAAGATCTTCTTATAACATGAAGGTGTGCTACTGACTGCAGTCAGCTGGTGAACTACTAATTAAAGCAATATTTTAATAGTATTTAAAGCTTTAAAAAAGATAGCTTTTAAAACGCAAAAGTCAGAAATAGGCACCAGGTAAATAAATTTTAAAAAATTACATTGTTCTGGTTTTGGGGAAAGATTTTTTTCCAACTTGAGGGCAGTTTCCAAACTGTAATGGGTGAAGTTAGAGCTTATTGCTTAACTGTCTTTCAGATTTTATTGGACTGACTTTACCAGATTGGGCGTATAGCGTCTCTAGTTTCTTTGCTTCACGGTTGTGTTATAGTGGCTGTTTGTGCCCTGTGTTTGTGTTCTGTCTAGATCGGTACACAGGAGGTATCTTTAGAGAGGCAGCGGTAGGCATCCGTCTTTCTCAGCTGTCCCAGCTAGTGTGTGCTAATACATGGTTTTTGTTAGCTATCCTATTGTAAATATATACCTATATGTATTCTTTTTTAGTGTGGCTTTAACTCAATTAACAACAAATCTGTAAATTTGGGAACTCTTCAAAACTGGACTTGAAGTGTGGTGCTGCCAGGTCGTGCCTGGTCTCTGGAGGCCCTTGTGCTGAGGTCTCCGGTGGAGGTGTTAATGGTATCTGCTGCTTTGGTGGGCTGCCAGGCGCTTCATCGCTGTGGGCAGGGTTCATAGCGCTTCCCACTGAAATGGTTGCAAGGTGACATCTGCTAATTGTTAAACGACTCTCAAGGGCTGTGGGCACAACCCCAGTGCTCACTCTGTACACTGTTTACCTGCCGTATTTCTCATGAAGCTGCTACGTGAACTGCGGTTTTGTAGGATTTGGGACAGTCACCTTAGCTGCTTCAAAGCATCCAGCAGACAGCCGTGCCTGCCTCCTAAATGTGGCTTTTACTTTACACAGAGTCCTGATGGCTGTATAAAGTGCTGATTGGTTCATCGTTTTAATTTTCATTGTGTTTTCTTTCAGCTTCTGGCATCTCTAGTGTTCATGAGACAATTCCATCTTTGTTTCAGTGTCACGGTTTAATGCTTGGCGGCTGGTGACAGTGCTACGCACAGAGCGTGTGAAGTCTCTGAATTAGTTTGCTTGCATCTGTGCAGAGAACTGAAGCCAAAAGCCTCCCCTTTCAGGGGATTAGAATCACATCATTACTGGAGGGAGTACAGAGAAGAGCAAAAAAAGTGATTAGGGGCCTGGAGGGACTGATGTACGAGGAAAGATCAAAGAGGCTAAATTTGTGTCGTTTGGATAACTGACAGTGAACGGGAATGTGAAGGTCTGTGATTATTGAACATCTATAAACAGGGAAGAGTTGGGGAGAGATTATTCAGGGTGGGATGATGAGGGGAATGGGATTACATTAGCGAGGGGGAAACAGCTGTTAGAATAGGGAAATTTCCCAACAATAAGACAAGTTCGGGTATTTAATTGTCTCTTCCTATAAACCAAATGACTTAAGCTACTGCTTTTCAGTTCACTGATGAACACACATAAAATGTTGCAGATAGAGGCAGAAGCATAAAGCCAAGATTGGTGCAAAAATGACTCTGTGATTGTCCACCCCTTGCCTTGGTGGCCATGTCTACAGGGTCTGGCACCTGACCTAGGTGGAATCTGCTGAGCAGAGCAGCAGGTTAGGATGCTGTGAGAAACAGCCCTTTCTTGGCTCTTTCACCAGGATTAACATAATCAGGCTGATGGAGGTCATCTGTCTGTACCAGTCATCCTTCTGCAGTCACCGGGGATCTCAAAAGATAAGTACTGCACGGGGTCAGTAGTTGTGTTGCTTTGATTCAGAAGTTTGGACTACAGCCTAGATATTAAAGTGGGATCTAGGGCTTTACTTTCAGAATTAGCAATTGCAGGAATTAGTGATATTTTAGATGGTGTTTCCAGGAGGCTGCTTTAAAAGCATGCCTTTCACTAAGCATCCCGTGCTTTTGCATCTCACGGCAGTTACATTCATACCTCTCCTGCTGAATCACTTTTTGTTAACGACCTTTAAATAAGTCTGGGCTAATGTATGAGGTGACTGATTATCTTTTCTACTGATGTTAATAATATCTTAATAAATCAAAACACATTTTGAAAATTCCAGACTTAAGCTCCATCTGAATCTTTGCCTTCAGTTAAGGTAGGTTTTAGCTTGCAGTGGTGGCTGTATGGGGTCTGTAGGGCTGGCTTGCAGGTTCTCTTTCCCAGCGGGTTATAGTACCAAAGCCTGGGAGCAGGGTTGTGTACCGTCATGAACTCTTCTATCCCATTGTTCATATACTCTAGCATATCTTTGCCAATATAAACTGTCATAGCACTCTGGTTTTTCTTGTCTAGCTGGGAATAATAAATCTGCAGTTTGAGGAGATTACAACTGTTCTGGACAAGTATGTTTCATGTGACCGGTAAAACAGGATTAAACCTATGAGAAGTTCAGTGAAACAGTGAGCTGATTGTTACCAAACTGCAGTTACAGGTGTGTGAGCCCATGTGTGCACGTATTCAGACCAGCATGATGCATTTGTGCCTTCTCAAGTACTAATGCTCCCTGCTTTGCAGCCTGGAGAAGAGAAGGCTCCAGGGAGACTTTATAGTCCCTTCCAGTACCTAAAGGATCCTACAAGAAAGCTGGAAAGGAAATTTTTACCAGCGCGTGTAGCTATAGGATGAGGGTTAATGGCTTCAAACTGGAAGAGGGTAGATTTAGATTGGATATCAGGAAGAAGTTTTTCACTGAGGGCGGTGAGCCCCTGGCCCAGGTTGCCCAGAGAAGCTGTGGCTGCCCCATCCCTGGAGGGGTTCAAGGCCAGGTTGGACGGGGCTTGGAGCAACCTGGGCTGGTGGGAGGTGTCCCTGCCCAGGGCAGGGGGGTGGGACTGGGTGGGCTTTAAGGTCCCTTCCAACCCAAAGCGTTCCGTGATTCTATGAAGTAGGCAAATCCCTGGGGGGAGTGAGCAGGCAGCTGGGTGGGCTGAGTTGCCCTCTGGAGTTAAACCACCCCACCAGCCCTGCAAGGCAGGGCGGAGCAGATAGAGCCAGAAAAATTGGCTTACAAATGACTCTATTTTGGTGTTACTTCAAGTTCTGAAATCCCAGAGCTGCTTTGCAAGTTTGTCTGCTGCCCGCCTGTGTGGAGGGGACCCGGGGCATGTTGCTGCCATGCCTGTGGTATTGCTCCTCCAGGAACTGCTCCGGTCCTTGTCCCTGTGGTGTATAATCCTCTGCCGTCTGGACAGTGAGGACAGTGTGGGTCGCTTTCACCTCAGGCCCCCCTAACTTCTCACCCAGCCAATGCCTGAATCTTCCCGGTGGTCATCCTCACCTGCGCTGCTCGCGTATTACCCATCACTCGCCCTCGTCCGTGGCCCAGCACTGGCCAGGAGGAGCTCAGGAACCACGCGGCGAGTGCTGCGTGTGGCTGGTGTGACGGGGGCCCAGAGCAGGCTGTGAGGAGCGCGTCTGTGTGCAAAAGAGGGGATCGATGGGTATGTGTAGGATAGGGATGTGTGTATTTAAAAGCAGTGGGGGTAGCATATTCCCTTGCTATTGTGTGTTTCAGAGCAGAGGCTTATTGATTCAGGTGCCTGAAATAGTGATGCTTTGAAGTAGAATTTCCTTTGGGAACAGTCATGTGAAAGGGCAAAGGGGAGATGATTAAAATTTAAACCTTCAGCCCCTGCTGCATTACTTTTTCATTTTTTTAAGTGAGACTCCCATTACTGAAGGAACAAACATTTAGAGCTACCCAAATCTATTGAACTGCCGCATCCCCATCCAGGACAGATGGGTGAGATGGGTGCAGGGTTAAAACGCTGTGTATGGCAGGAAAATGCCTGCTCTTGGGAGACTGCGCTGTGTAGGGAGCGGATGCTCTTGGTGAGGACGTGGTGGCTGTTGGCTGCTTTTCCGTGGGGTGTCTATACCAAATCTCCCAGTTGTTTATGAACTGCACAGTGACAAAATTTCACGTCAACATCAGTGTTCGATATGCCACTTTTCTAAGCGTTCTGTCTCCCCGGGGACAGGTGTGCTGTGTGAGGAGTCTGCCTCGTAACCGGGCTGGCGTCTGCTGATAGTGGTGTAGCCCAGCAGCCCGTGTTCGGCTAGCGGGAAGGCAGTCTTCTCATGGTGACAAGGTTTTTCCAGACAGTAAATGTTTCAGGTTTTCTGTTAAAAGGTTTTGTGTAGTTTTTTGTTGTGCGTGGGGTTTTTTTGTGTGTTTGGTTTGGTTTGGTTTTGGTTTTTTTTTTTTACATGGAGTGACTTCTAACGCAACATCAGAATGCAAACACCAAGATGATTCTCAAAATAAATCTGTCCTAGTCAGGCTTAAGAGGCTCCAGATTCAAAGTACTTGTCCTGAAAAGATTGTTAGAGGATTTCCTGACCTACTAACGTACGTTTGACTTCCTTTCTGACTCCAGACTCTCTTGTGTGAAAGCTGTCATATGGCCCCCTTCTCAGAGGCTGGCTGCGTGTTTGCGATTTTTCCACAGTAGCATAAACATGTGCAGAATCTGTGTATTCAGTCCCACTGAGGAGTGACTCTCGCACATTTCTTACCAAATCATAATTATAATTTTCATGCTACGTATAAAATTAGACTATCTGATAGTGAATGCCCTGTAAGATATTTCTAGCAGCTCTCTGTTATTGTCAGTCAGTGGGGATGTGCGTTCGTTCCTCACAGATACTGTATCTTCCCCGCATTTTATGCACAGAGATCGATCAGGAAAAGGCTGCAGAATTGTGCGTTCCTGAATATATTGGTTGAGAAGTATCTTGTGGCAGTGAATCATTTCTAATGCTGCTGTGCTGCTGCAGACCTCACTGCACAACGGCATTAACAGTCAAAGAACTCCTTTAAAACCAAGCAAAGGTTTTACAGTGTGCAGTGGTTCTCATCTTTATTACTCTGTTAATTATGTGGTTCTTGCTAACAAACTGTTGTTTCTGCTTTCTTCTGCAAAGTAAAAGGAAGCGTGATAAAGAGGAGTAGGTTGTTATCCTTGCCAGTACCGTGAAGGTGAGCATTGTAATATTGGTGGCGGTGCTCATACCTGAGCACAGAGGAGTTTACTGCGATGACCTTCTGCACCCTGGATTGCAATTCCAGCTGGGGATTCAAATGTGATGAGTGTGTGGCAGATGTGATATCCAGCAGCACACAGGCTCTTCATCTTCTTGACAAGAGGGACCACGTTTAAGCTGTTTCTCCATCATGCGTCAGTGCTGCCTTTCCAGTACATGTGGCTTTGCCTGTGCAGAAAGGTAGAAAATGGAGGGGAAAAGATGTCGCAGGCAGACTGCGGTGTCTGGAAGTGGCTCTTGGTGCTGCAGTGTGCAGGGGCTGAAGCGCTGTTGGCCATGCTCCGATGGCACCGGTGTGCTGGGTCCGGCAGGCACAGGCTCCTCCTGCCTGCGGGCTCTGCTGGGAATAAGCCCAGCAGAAATACCGACTTTATTGGTTTGGCCTTGGTGCTTTGTAATTGTGGTTGTTAGGTTTTTTCCAGCTTACAGACGAGAAAGAACATGTGCTTGCTACCTGTGGCACGCGATATAAACCCACCCGTGAGTGCACAGATGGGTCCTGAGACCCTCCTGGGAGTGGGAACTGCTGCCCTTCCTCTCCCTCGGCGTTTCTGATGCTCTGTGTGCGGTGCGTACTGCACACCGACGCCTGGAATTTCCCCTGTGGGGGAGGAAGCAGCAAACAAAAGTTTGTATTTAGTATGCTAAAGGAACATCCTGTTTTGTTACTTGTTCAGCTCTGATTACATAGTCCGTGCTGGATGAGATACGGAGCGTGATGTGCCTCAAATCTGACTCTTTAGAGTAAAAGATGAGCAGGATCCATAGAAGGGAATTGAAAACACACTGAGGAGTGTGTAAAACCTGACGGCTGCTGGGTCAAACAGCCCTTCCCATAATAGGAAATTCCAGAGTTTGTTTATAGTGGTTTGTTGTGATGTTTTGGGAGGTTTTGGTTTTGATGTTGTTGTGTTTGGTTTTTTTACCATTGGCTGGGGGAAGGGGATGTGTTGGTGTTACTAGGGAAAGAGACAATGTATACACGGAAGGCCTGAGTTCTGCTTGCCTGTGCACCTTCAGTTCTGCCACTTTTAAAAATTTTGATTTTTTAAAAAAATAGTATTTTAATATTGTTTCAATTTACTTCGTTAGTGTAACTCAGAAATGTGTGTTTAAAAAAATATAAAAAAGGCAAAACCCACCCACAACCAAACAACATTCTCCCCTTTCTCCCTCCCTATGTCTTGCAGCATTGAAGTGAAAAAAATACTCTTGAGGGATTTGCATGGTTAAATAACTGCCGAACGGTACCAAGACTCTCCCAAGTGTAAGATTTGCAGGTTGGCCAAATTTATTTCTATTTTCAGATTCTGGTTCCAAATTTTGGAGGAGGCAAAGGGAAAATAAATAGCTGGGTTTTAAATTTCTTTCAAAAATCAAAGGAAAAAACCCCCACAATCCTGCTCAGAGAAATGGCCGTGCCATTTAACACTTCTGTTAGGTACTTAGTCTCATGTTGGTAACCAGTATGGGAAATTTCCAACTGTATCAATTTGGCAAAATGTCGTAAGTGGCAGCAAATGGGGATTATGGAATGGAAAATGTCAGGTGGTCTCCTTAGTTCTAGGGTATGCTGCCTGCTCTGGCTACAACACATAGTTTTGCATTTGCAACTTGCGGGTGTGTTTGGGGTAGGTGTTTTGGTCAGATACTGATTTTAACATGCAGCTGGTACCCTGAGGTGGGAGCAGAAGGCTGTGCTTCCCAGTATCCCAGCTGGTAGATTGGTTTCTTTGGTGTTTTTTTTTTTCTTTTTTGTTTCATTTTCATTCCAAAATTGCTGTTTCAGTCCACTTCTACAGTGGCGGAAAACCCGTGTGCTCAGGGCCTGGGCTGAGAGATATCAACTGGTTCACAGGTCCATCAGCTTCTGGGTAGCCTACATTCCAACAGGAGCAAAAGCACATATAAAAATACATTTAAAAAAAAAAAAACGTGATGCTTGGTCACCCCATTTCTTGCATGTCTAATTTAGCTTTCCCTTTGTCTGGTTTCTGAATGCAAAACAGGAGCCAAAACAGTCCCTTTGAATCGAATGATACGATTGTCTTTTTTGCCCGTGAGGCTGTTCAGCTGGAAGGAGCAGAGCGTGGCTGAAATTTATAACCTGTGACTCTCTTCACTGGAAACTGTAATTTTCAAAGCAAATGTCTGCAAGGGGACTGAGTTACTGAGATTTCTTGTGCCGTGTAAATAACGTTCCCTTCGGTTTACATCAAACAGAGCTGCCATTGCTTTCTGATCTAATGGAAGCTATGGTAATTGCTTTTGTAGGTTCCATTTATAGATCAGACTTCTACAACTAAATTTAATTACTTACAGCTGAATCCAGTCAAAGTAATAAGTTCAAAATAACCTCTGTCATGCTGCAGTGGAAGCGGCGTGTTCCCAGAAAAAAGGCACTTCCTAATTGTTTCATTTTTCAATTAAGAGAAGAGTTTTTAGCTTTCACGTATTTATGAAATATATATGGTTAAATGAAGAATGTACCTCTGCAGAACTCCCCTACCATGCTGAGCTGCGATGAGACTCCTGTCTCCCGCTTAACAGCACTTGGAGCGTTTCCTTACACATGGGTCTTGCGTTATTTGCAAAGACCGGTGGGTGTTCTTCTCTGCAGCTCTGCTCAGCCGCAGCACGGAGAGAAGGGACTTGGCCAAGAAGCCAGTATGAGCCAGTAGCCTCTGAGATCCAGTGCTCCTGTCCAGTAACCAAGTCCATTCCGTACCATTTGCATCATGCTCAGATCTCTAATACTTCTTACCCATCAAATACGTATATATGCAGATATACAGATATGTCGTTTATGATTTATCTTTATACACAGGAGTTCATTAAGTCCATTTAGTTCATAATGATATGATTTCATCTATTATAGCAGACTCAGGATTGAGTATTCTCACCAAGGCTTAAATTTCCTTGAGAAATTTAGTTTCTCCATTGTCCAGCATCACCCACCAAAGTACATCCAGGTCCTCGTGCAAAACCAGTCCCACGAATGGGTTTGCCTTTGCCTGAGGCAGGAAAACCCCAAACAGCTTTCCCCAGCATGTTCCTTTCATGCACCACAGGGACTTTATCCCCTTCTACAGTATGTAAAAGGTCTGATTGAGCAGGACCAGCCGGATTGATGGATCCCCCGGTGTTAACTAACCAGGTAGCTTGTGCTAAATGCTTTTCCCAAATTTTAAAGGTTCCGCCACCCATTGCCTTCAGGGTAGTTTTTAACAGTCCATTGTATCGCTCAGTTTTCCCAGAAGCTGGTGTGTGACAGGGGATATGATACACCCACTCAGTGCTTTTCCTGTGCCTAACTCTTCGTTGGTTGTCTGAGTCCCCGACTGTGGAATCTGCTGCCTGATGTGACTGAGGGAGGTCTCCAGCTGCGGAGGAGGGTCTTGCTGTGCCTCCCTTCAAAGCAATTCTCACCTTGGAGAAACTCTTGCTTTCAGTCTCCCTTGAGTTCCCTGGCATCACCAGTGCACCCATCATCTCCAGCAGATGTTGTAGCATACAGGTGTGGACTGCTGTGCCACAGGGGAAACATACAGCATGAAAATGTCAAAAAGAGTTCAAAGTACAAGAAAGAAATAATAATAGTGCGTGTTCTCGTTTCCAGGTTGTACTATAGGCTGTACTGAGTCGCAAACAGGTGGAGTGTGGGGAGGTGCTTTCGAGGACAGTCTCTACACGCTTGCCCTGTTCCTCCCGTGGAATCCATGCTGGCTGCTGACAGGAGCACGTGCAGGCCTGGAGGGACCTGTTCTCAGTCCCGCGGTGGTGGTTGTGATCTTGCATAGTGCTTTCCTTGTTGACACAGGGCACCCTGATTTAGAAGTACCCTTGAAGATGCGTGATGAGAAAGAATAGATGCCTTGAAAGATTGCCATGTGAAGAGTGAAAAGCTTGGAATTATTTACTGAAGTATTTAACAAAGACCGAAAGAATGATGCTCTTGTTTTGCACTTCATTAAGTGGGAATTAAATGAAAGACAGCTTAACTGGGCTGCAGAAAAAGCTGCTGCAGGACAGTACAGGGACATGGTGACCCTGGTGCAGTTGTGGCAATTACACCTTTTCTTACACCTCCATTTCTATACTGGTCTACAGACAGTAACGCCAAGCTGAGTTTTCTGATGTTAATATGAAGTTAGCATGATTGATCTGCAGCTGGATGTCGTCTTCTGTTCCATATGCATGAGCACACACACGTGCACACTTAGTGAATTTGATTTCTTCATTTCTTGTCTTTTGCCTTTGTCTGATATGTTGTTACTTAAATGACCAAATCTTGCCAGACTCTTAATTCTCACTTTACATTTCTTTTAAAAACATGTCATCTCCCTTTTTAGCATCCAGGCATTGTTTGAATCTCCTCTCTATGGAGTTACTGAAGGTCGCCAGGGCATGGTCCCAGTTTATCCGTGGTGGCACCTTGGAGCCTGTGAACGCTGCGGGTCAGGACCCTTCAGAGTGCGTGGGGGCATTCCCTGGGTACAGCGAGGGCTTTGGATTCTCTTCTCTCCAGCTGTAGGTATTTGGGGACTTGGTGCTTTCCTCAGCATTGTATCTTGATGATCGTAAATAATTGTTGAGTGTCGCTGGTCAGATCCTGCAGGCAGCTTACAGACCTTACGTGGTAGCGGGGAGCCAGACGTTAAAGCAGTGCCGAGCACAGACCTTGGCGTGTGTCCCACCTCGTTGAAGCGAGGCTGCCAAGAGTTAGTCCTAGATGTGACTCGGAGCCCTCTGCAGTGGGACTGTCCTGCAGGGCGGCCGCGTTCAGCTGCTTCGTGTTTAGCAGCGGAGAGCAGAGCCGGGCAGCGCACGAGGTCTGGGACGACAGTCTGAATGTGTCAGGTTTTGAGAAAGAAAAGGAGCTTCTGCTGAAAGATGGTGCAGAATCGGTGATTATCGATTAGTGTAGCAGACCAAGAGGGTCTCATATGGAAGAATTTGGTGCATCTTACAAATGAATGGACATAACTAATACCTCACAAAATTTACTGCAAATCTCTAGATTTTTTCATTTAAGTGATAAAGAGATTTTTAAGAGAAACAACAGGAAGTATTTATTATCATCAGAGCCAAAAGAATGTGCACACAGCGTAGTTGTATTACATTTTAATTTTTTCCTCAAATAATCTGGTGCTTTACAAAAGTAATGTAAGTGTGGGTGGAAAGCGGAACTCATTAGTGAGTGCTTGCCTTTTCTGCGGGGAGAGCTCCAGGCACACGGCTCCGCTTCTGAACTGCTGCTCTTTCCTCCCAGGGAGACGCTCAGGGGAATAGCTCAGCTGAGAAGAATTCTTCTGTCATTTAAAGGATGAAGTAGGAGGTAATTACTCATGCCACCAGGTCAGTCAGTATTGATGGGGGCTGCTTCAGGCCTATTAGATGCGGATAAGTCCTTGGCTGTTGAGAATTGCCTTAAATCCCGCAAGCTTTGTTGTGTGTTAGGCGCCTGTGTATTCATATTATCTAAAGCGGATTTCTAGGAAAGCAGATTTCCAGGACAGATTGAGCTGTGCTTTTTGATCCCATCACGGGTGCTTGGGTGTGGTAATTGGGGGATTTCCCTTGGAAATACAGGGATTTGTACCTGCTGTCAGGCAGTTATTGGTTAAACAGACCAGCTATGGATTGCTGCACGTGTGCCTGCCCATCAGTGAATGCTAAAAACACGAAAAAACTAAAATGATAGAATCAGCTGTTAATATCTGAGTGCGCATAAATACCTGGCAAGTTCCAGATGATGGCTAGACAAAGGCTGTGCAGCGCCCATCATACTAGAATTAATATTTCAGTGGGGTCTTTGTCGTCATTCACGCTTTCTTCTCGACTTGGTGTATTACCTGTTTTTTCACCTACAGTTAGGTACCGAGTTCTGCTGTGCTGGACGCTGCCTGTTCTGCTGAGGGAGTGGTATTTAATATCATAGAGCTATGACTGGGGACTTCTAGATACTACAGACAGTAACGGTTTTTCTGCTGTTGTTCATTTTGGGTGCCGGGAAGAACATGCGTAATTAAATAAAGCGGCCTCTTTGCCAGAGCTGCGAACACTGTACTTCAGGCAGTTACAGCAGAACTGGGAAGCCGATACGGAATTCTAATAAAACTGCATGCATGAGTTTGTTCTTGCAATTTTTTGTCCGTCAGGCCGCAAGGCTGTCTGCAGCATTTCTGTTTGGCAGCACTTGGTGAAAGGTTTGTACCGTGGCCTGACGGAGCAGTTCTGCGGAGAAGCTCGTGTCAGCCTGCAGCTGAAGGATGGGCTCCGGTACAGGAGAGCAGACACTGCTTTGGGACGCCAGGAGCCCTCAAGGGACTATTCCAAACTAAAAGAAGCAAATTCATAGTTCATATTGTCAGTTTGTGTTTATTTTTGCCCAAATATACTTACATTCCATTTAACAAGGCTGTTAAGTGAGGTTCCTGGGATGAGCGTCTCTGTTAGCTGTGTGAGAGAGAACTTTAGAGAGAAGTGCGGGGATGACTCCTTAATTTTTTTGCCCCGTGCTGTGGCTGACGCAACTGGTAGAGTGCCATAAACTGGGGTGAACCTCTGGGTTCGATTTGGATGATCATGGATCTGGGTGACAGGGTGGTGAATGCCAGCCTGGAGCCAGCCCAGCCTGGGTGCGCGTCTGCTCTCGCTGGTGAGGAGCAGCACCGGGACGGGACAGTGTTGGGTGGCACTAAAGCAGGTTCAGAACCTGTGGGGCCTCATGCACACACCATGACTGCAGGGTCTACGCGTTTTTATCTGAGCCTAGTGTTTGGAAGGGTGAATGGGTTGAGTTTTCATCACCTCTCCCCTCTGGACCCTGCTCATTAATCTGCTCCGACCCATTCAAGCGTCTTGAAGCGTGTTGGACTGAGTGAACAGCTGCTGACCCGGTATTGACACAGGGATAAATTATTCAGTGTGTCTTATTTGGGAATTCAAAGGCTTCGTGATGAAACCTACAAAACTGTATTACGTCTCTGACATTCTGAGGTTTCATTATTGTGTCTTCAATTATTCACTAAGCCTGCTTGCTCACCTCCTGGCACCCTGCTGGAGTTGCAGGCTGGTGGCAAGCAGCAGACAGCGCTTTCTGCTCTTTGTTCTTGTGGCTTTTTCTTGGTACCTTGTGGAGGAGATTTTCCTGTTGCTTACTGTCTTAAACCTCTTGCCCAAGATTATTCAAATTTTTATAGTCATATAAAGTGAAAAGGCCACAGCCGTCCCTACTCTCTGGAGATTTCCTCGGCAACCTGTAATTATTACTGAGTCCAAATGTAATGAATTCCTGTTAGCTGGAAGTAACTGTGACACATGAATGTTCCTCTTTGGTGTTGACGCATTTGTAGCTGTATTTGCATGATTTGCAGTTTCTGTACAGTCCTACCATTACAAGCAACTGTGAGAAGACAGTCCTTCCTCCACCCTCTGCACCTTTTGGACTTCTCTCATGTCGAGTTTTGCTCCTTCCTCTGCCTGCCATGAGGCCTCTCGTTCTGGGGAGAGACTGTTTGTTAATAGAAATAACCAAGCATGTGCTTTGTCCCTTCTCGAAGAAACTTCCAGCCGTGCACCCTGAGCTCAAGCCCGTCCCTTGCACGGCTGCACGTTTCAGGGGTCAGCTGGTGGTGGTTGCTGCAGGCCGGGAGGGACGTGGTACCCATCGCGGAAGAGATGTGTGTTGGGCACACCTCATGCTGTGAGCTATGCAGGAAACTTACTGTCTTCAAGGGACAGAGCAGTTGTGAAACTACTGTTAAGGTTAAAATTGTTGGTCTTCATTGGGTGGAGAGGTATTTTTAAAGAATCATGCAGGTCAGTGGGGGTCTGCTTTCCAAGGAGACTCCAGACTGTGACTGCAAGTCTTAAATAAGAGTATGATAACACAAGAATTTGAGCGCGTGCTTAGGGATAGAGGCCTGATCTGAACAGACTCATCCACTGACAATCTTCTCAGGAGTCCAGACTTATGCTCTGCAAGCAGGAAAGCCCCAGCATTGTGAGACACTGGCCTTCACCAGCCCAGCTTGAGGCTACGGCAGCGGCCATTGCAAAGAGCTCGTTCCAGCTCTTCTTCACCGAGTGTGTCCCCAGAGAGCAGTGCTGAGGTGTGGGCTGTGCTCCGGTGTGTGCAGGCTTCAGCGTGTGGTGGATAATTTTAGAAAAGAGAACCAGCATTAGTATTATGAACTCACCACCTGACGAAGAGGAAATTTTTCCTGTGGATGTACAGAGAAATGTCTTCATTTTTCCTGGAGTTCCTTGGGATAGAAAGTCTGAATAAGGGCTGGAGTCTCCATACCAAGGCATGCCAAATGCCTCAGTTTAGAATATTATTTTTCATGCCAGGACTTTACGGAAGTAACAGAGTTCACAGAATATGTGAGAAGGACCAGAACTTGTCTACACAGATGTAGCTTTTGCTTTCTTTGTCATCACTTGGATAATTTCAGCCAAATGAAGAATGGAGAGGGGAAGGAACGGAGCCTGCCCTTTGCTGGCTTGCCCTGGGCAAAGAGCTTGGACATGGTAGTTATTAGAGAGTGTGCAGCCTCCTAAATTCAGGTATGTTCTGTAATAAAATGTTCTCTCCTGTCCACCCCCGTTATTTGAATTAAATAGAGTCATAGCTTGAAGGTACAAGGTGTTGGAAAAAGGATTTCCAGGTGATGCTGCCTCGGGCAGCTTTCTGTCCATGAAGAAGAAGCCGGGAGTGCCTCTGCGCTGAAAAGCCGTGTCCTCCTCAGAGGAAACCTTCCTCCTACACTCCTGTTACTTTTTGCTGATGCTTTTGGGTTTACAATAGACACACATTCAATAAATAGGAATAATAAGGAATTTGGGAAGCAAGGCACCTTCGTGGGACTCAAACAAATCCAGTGAGTTGAATTGCAAAGCTGGAAGTGCAGCCAGTGCTCTCGCTGTTCTCCTTGCCTGTAGGAATAGATGCTGCTAACTGCGTTTGTAATTTCAGGTGTTAATCTCTGCGTGAAGAATAACGGAAGGCAGATTACACTGTTCTCGGGTAGTTCAGTGCAGGCAAGGTGATGTTTTGTGGTCCTAGAGCACAGACCCGTGCTAGCAAGGGAGACGGTGCCGTCTCAGGGTTACGAAGCTGAGCACTGGGGTGGGTGCTCCTACTGTTCCGTGCCGTCCCGTCTCCAAAGGCACAAGTGCATCAGTCTGGTAGGTTATTCCTTTCGTGGCTGTCGTAAGCAGCAGTGTGAAACCTCTGGGGGTCACGGTGAAAACAAACTCTTCATGCTGGTTCCCAGTGTCTCAGGTCAGTGTTGACGTGTGGGAGAAGGAATAATGCACAGTCCCTTAGCCGTGCTGCCCTCGGTATTGCTCCTCTGTATGGTGGATTTTACACTGTATTAGAGCATGAAAATTGCTATTTTTGGACTTACCTGTTGCAGCCCCACTGAAGAATGACACCTATGCTGGAGTCAGTCCAAATACTGTTCTAACAACAAAACAGAGAAGTGGTAGGGCAACTAAAATAAAGCAGATGTTTAGCAGGGAAATAATTTACAATTGGCCAGTTTGATGGTGCCTCTTGACCCTTTCAGGGCTGTTCAATAAAACCTAGCAGTTTCCATAGCAACTACTAAATTACTTGGTGCTTCAGAGATCTGTGTTAAAGGAGGCAAGTCATTAAAAGGAAACACGGTGTTGCTGTTTCTCCCCTTTGCATTACAAGAGTAATGATCTGGCAAAACTTGCTAAATGTGACACCCGTCCTGAAGAATTTTTCCCACGTTCACCTTGGCCAAAGAGATTTGTATATTTAGTACTTTTGCAAATTTGATTTTCCCCCTTTCCCTCATCATCAGCTTTGTCCTTCTTGGCAGGCGGCGCTGACTGAGCGCAGACTGGGGGTGGGACGGGACGGGGGACTGTGAGCCAGGAGGCAGGAGCCCGTGGCTGCAGTAGGTGTGTGCTGGGCTTCTCAGTCACAGTCCCTCGGAGCTCGACGTCCCTCTCTGGGGGGTACGGACCAGCTCCATCCTGCAGGGTACACTGCAGCCACCTGGGTGTGCATACGTTACAAGCCACCGTTAGCCAGCCCCTTTGCTACTGTGTATTTCGTTGTACTTTTGTCTTCTATTTTGACAGCTTTTAGAGATCGTACCATTCTGATTTTATTTTCTTCTTCACTTATCTCTGTTCTGAGATAAGGATGTAGCTCAAGATCAGGGCAGTCTTTAGCATGGCCCCACGGAGATGTCTTCTAGGGAAATGGCTCAGGGCTCATTTGCCACAAAGCCCACCATAATCCTGGAGGCTCTCGAGATGTGTTCCAGCACGCTTGCGCCTCTATGAATATTTGGTTGTAGGCAGAGCTGCTGTTTCAGTGGAATGTGTCTCACATGTTGGGAAAACCGTCTGTGTTAAAATCCTGAAATGCCTGTTTAAAATACTGTAATGCACTAGTTCTTCTGACATTCAAATTGCTGTTTGCATTTGATGGTGATCAAAGGTTATCCGACTTTTAGCAGTTATGGAGGTTTTGAGTCATTTGGATAAAATACTCAAAATGATTACAGTAGGAGACCTGATTCTCTAAACCTACTCCTCCCCCCCTTTTTATACGGACGTAGAACTGTGATGGCTTTAATGAAATCTCAGAGGATTTCTGCTGTTTCTTTTCACATTACTGTTGACTGCTACACCTAATATCCATCCACCCCTCTCTTAGTGATGCTGAAGCAAATACTTCCAGGTGAAAATGAGGAGTGAACTTGTTGGATGACCCCAGAAGTCCCCGGAGCTCCTTCAGTGATTGCCCGGAGACTGTAACTTGGCAGGAGGTCGGAAGGAGTCCACGTGAGACGCTCCGGGGATGTCAGGGAATGTGTACTTTGTGGAAATGCTGAGCTGTCACCTCTCCTTCCCATCTGATTCGGGTTTCCAGATGGGATGCTTCAGGAAGATGACATTTGATTTCCCGGTGTTCGTTTAAGCCGCAAAGTTGTGGTGTTGAAACCATAAGCTGATGGCAGCATATGTAATTAGTAATCTTAATTTTCTTATTAGCCAACTTCGAACAGATCACCTCTTGTGTGTCCGAGTTGAGTTCGTAAGATGGTTGACAGATAGCCGTTTGCTAGGTGATGTGGCTGGACTTGGTCAAGCAGCTGAGAGGAGGGAAGGCGGAGCTGCTGCTGTGTTAGTTTGTGCAGGTGGTTCAATATCCTGCACTAATTTTGAGCCCTGTCCTTTTGCGAATCCCATTTTATCTCCGTTTACTTCAGTGAGGACAAGTGTGTGCGTTTCCAATCCTAAATGCTTTCCAGAAGGCAGGAATCAAACAGCAGCTGAAAACAGGCCGACGTACCACGGATAATAGAGGAGCGCAAGGCACGGAGGGATTTTGCAGCCAGAGAATGAAGCCAAGAGTAGTCCAGTCGTCTGGGCAGAGAAAGAGTACCTGGATGTGGAGAAAACCAAAAGCGTGGAGGTAGTTTTGAGAGACCAAACTGCCAGGATCTGCCTGCTGGTGGGGAGCAGGACGTGTCCTGCTGGGGAGTGGGTATGCGGAAGAAAGCTGGTGGCAGAGTGGTTGGCTGTGGTTTTGGGCAGGATGGTCTGGAGATGGCTTCCATCTAGGCAGCCTCTGAGCACTGTCTCAAGGGTGACAAGGATTGTAATAAATTTGTCTCTCTCCTGGTAATTTAGGTGTCATTGCTTAGGAAGCACTCACCTGCAGGGTGTCTGGTGTCTGCATACTGTGAGGCTGCAGGGAGGCTTTGCTGTCAGATGCATTCCAGTATTTTCATAGAATGACAGAATCACGGAATGGTTCGGGTTGGAAGGGACCTTAAAGCCCACCCAGTGCCACTCCCTGCCCTGGGCAGGGACACCTCCCACCAGCCCAGGTTGCTCCAAGCCCCGTCCAGCCTGGCCTTGAACCCCTCCAGGGATGGGGCAGCCACAGCTTCTCTGGGCAGCCTGGGCCAGGGGCTCACCCCCCTCACAGCCAAGAATTCCTTCCTAATAATCTAACCTAAATCTCCCTTCTTTCAGTTTAAAACTGTTAGCCCTCGTTCTATCACTACACTCCTGATAGAGGGTCCCTCCCCAGGTTTCCTGCAGGCCCGTGAGAGTGCCGCCGGAGAGTTGCCCTGTGCCTGGGTGCTCCCTCGGCCGGAGACCCAGCTGGTGACCGTGGTGCACCTTGGCTGGATGTGCAGATGTGCCCTTAATGTTGTCTGCTGGAGTTGCTGGCCTAGAAAGACCAGAGTAATGCTGACAACAACCACTACTATTATTTATTCTTACGTCCAGATGTCAGGGTTTTGGTCGTTCAGGAGTCTCACTGCAAGATGGCAATTACGGATCATAGCGCAATGGTAGTTTAATCAGGAGTCACACCGCTGGGAAGAGACCTGTTGTCTGAACTGTGAGTGCAGATCACCGATGTCGGACTGTTCGTCCAGCCTGTGACCGCTGCGTTGGCTGACGTGGGTCTTTGAAATCTCCGCTGGATTTGTCGTGAGTGCCAAGCCTCATGACTGTGGGCTGACCAGATGCTTTAATGTCTCATTTCTGGATTTTATTGTGGGTTTTCAGTGTGATCCACCTAAACTCGCGCAGCCTGCCAGCGTGCAAAATGGAGCAATGCTGAAGCGGGTGCAGTCATTTGAGCTGCTGCTCAGATGAGTAATTCAAGTGAGACAATGAAAGTCTGTGCTGGAACACTCAAGCTGAATAGCAAAAAGAGTTCTTGTGGTGGATGTCTTCCAGTTTAGGACATGATTTTTATTATTCCCTCTTTCCCCTTTGTACTGCTTTTTTCATTTGTTTTTGCTTTTAACAGTCTAAGAACAAATAGTAGCATGTGTTTGTATATTCTTGAGCTCGGCAAAGGTTCTCAACACTTCAGCATTGTTAGAATTGGGAGAATTGTGTGCAGATGTACACTGGCAGTGTACAAACATATCGAACATTAATACAATTTACATCATGGTACAGTGCTGAAACTAAACAAAGCACTAGGTAATATGATGTTAAAAACAATCCTGACGCTGCCCCAAACGTCACTGGGAAACAGGCTACAGGTGTCATCGAATCCGTTTATTTTTTCTGTAATTCTGAGTCTGTTCCATCTCCAATAGTATCTTACCAAGATCAGTGTTACTTCTGAGCAGAGCGAAAGGTGACTTATTTTTTCTTCTGCAATTTCTAAACCAAGTTGTTTAGCCAGAAATTGGGCAAAACTTTGTCCCCGTTGACTTGTGGAGGAATTTAGAAGATGCTGTACTTGCACCTGAGCTGTCAGCATTAAACGCGAGAGGCCGGTTGTGCTTCCCCTGTGTGGTGGTGGGGCATCAGCAGAGGGGCTGTTCCTTGTCTAGAGCTCTTCTCTCCACTCATGGCTAGTTCTTGCTATTAAATAAGGCTTAAGAGTTGTAGCTGATAAAGACAGGAAGATGGTCTGTTACCACGCGCTGTCAGGAACGGTGAGGGGTCCCCTCTGAAGAGGGGGTCTAAGTTGTAGCCGCTGTTTCTAGAGTGAGCCCAGAGTGGGCAAGAGTGGAGCAGCAGCAATAAGTGTGTGAAAAGCAGGGCTGTTGAATTCTGCGCTAGCCAAACCAGCTAAGCGAGGATTTGACTCTTTATTACTGACGATTACATTTAATTACAGGTGGGCAAATGATCTGTGCACGGTCTCACACTGGAGGTAGTAGAAGCACAATTAATGAGAATAATTAAACGCTCTTTGGATAAAACAAGGCATGATCTTCTACATCTTCCACCTTGTATAGGCTCAGTGGGGCTTAGAGGAAACTTCCATTTCTCAGTAGTGTAGTTCCTGTAAGAGACACCTTGGAAACGGGTAGAAGATAGAGAAGCTATGCTGCAGCGACAGCAAATTTGTCAGATCTCTGCTTGTTCCTTAGGACAGACTCACCGTAGTGGTTCAGGTGCCAGCTGAGCATACAGACTCTGAAGGAAAATTGTTATCTAGGGTGCAGCCTTAACTTTGTGAAAGCGGGAGTTCGATTCCTATGGACGGCAAGCAGTATTTATGCGTGTGCTGCATGTGTTCTGAATTAAAGCGCATTCTTCCCTCTCCTCACATTCCTGAAACCCCACAGCAGAGATTTGTCCTGTATTTTTCTCTAAAATTTGGCTGTAAAGCAGTTACAAGAGGAGAGGAAAGATTCAACCTGGTGCTTGGCCCCAAGAAGCCGTAGCGGCTGTTCCCACATTTTCCTCCTCATTTGTCACCAGTGTCGCATCCGTTGGCCGGTGGCCCGGCTCGCCTGGGCGGCACCGAGGGAGCTGGCTGGTGGGCACCGGGCAGCCCCACACCGGACGCTGGGTCCATCTGTCCAGGAGGGGTTCTGCAGGCTCAGGACAGGCCGATTAAATGCATCCTAGATTATTCATGCTATTTTTGGCATCATCTCCTGATCTGGTAAACCAAGGCAGCATTGTAGAAAAAAGCATTTTCTATGTGTTTCCTTTCCTGTCCAGATAGCTGGTTGTCCAGGGTCTGAAGCTGACGTGAATATAAAGGTGTTTTGAATTTCCTTCCCTGTGTACAATGGGAGTCTTTGTCTAAGGCTGAGCCATTTTTTTTTTCAAGTTTTCCATGTTTGTTTGACAGTAATTTTCTGCTCCAAGTTCTTCTGATGCTGTTCCAGTTTCGTTCTTCTGTCTCCATTATCCAGTTACAAATCGGCCAGCAATTCATTATGTAAATGAGTCTCTGAGCGTGAAGTCCGATGACAGCATTATCGGATGAGCCCGAGCAAGGCAGCGTGGGCGCAGAAAGGCGGCGCGGCGTTGCTGAGTACGATGGCAGAGGGACCACCTGCAGAACGGGGGGTTGTGCAGAGGAGGGAGGAGGCGCAGATGGAGGCGCAGGAGCCCCTGGGTGTCCAGGGGAGTGCCCGACCCTCCATCGACGTTGATCCTGAAGCTGGGATAGTCTTTGTCACTGTGTTCCTTGTGGGCAGGCTGCGGCCAGCAGGGTCTCTGCCGGAGTGCTCGGGGGGATCAGCCCTGCACACGTCATCTGCTGCGTGTAAAACTCTACCCTACGTCAGAGAGAAAGGCAGGGCTCCCGGTTTCCTGCCTGGCTCTCTCGGTGTGTCCTCAGGCAGCCGGGTGACACTCTCGCAGGGCTCCCACATGCCAGTTAATCCCCCAGTTCTAGCTGTTTTAAAATATTTATAAACAGCATATCATCCTGCCCAGTAAAGAGTATACTGCGGGCTACTGTTAGAAAAATGCTTGTACCCTGGTGCTAAATCATATTCCAGAACCATGAGCTCATGCTTCAGACTTTCAAGAGCCCGTGGTGAGACGGGACTGAGCTCCTGCGGGTGCTGCTTCCCTCTCACCCTTGCAAGCGTTGCACGTGGGATGCGCTGAGGATCTCAACAATTTATTGGCATGGATTCTACAGGGGAATGTGGTATGAGCCAAAGAGTTGTACCAGAGCCTCCTACAGATGCCAGCACAGCATGAGAATTTACCTAGATCCCCAGTCCAAAAAGTCAAAGTATATTTTGATACTTACCCGTTGAGAAATGCATTCAGTTGTCTTGGGCTTCCTTTACGGGGCTTGTTTTTATTTAGCAAAATCCTGGGAAATGTAGAGGTTCCATTCATATTCATAAAAGCTGTTTCTTTGTACTGTGATTTTTATCTTCAGTGCATGTTTTGTATTAATTATAAACCAATTACTGTTGCTCTGCCTAAAACAGTTCTTGCATATTGATAGTAGAAAGGTTAATAAAAATTTCAGACCCCCTCTTAATATCAGCTATTTCAATGATGGCATTTACATTCTAATCCTGTTTCAGATTGCACATGGAAATCTAACATTCAGGGGCGAGACAGTTATCTAGATGGGATCTCAGATGATGGGCATCAAAAAACTAAGCAGCATGTTTGCATTTGCGTCGCCTGGACACTGCAGCAGTCAGTCCTGTGGCAACTCCTAGTAGGACAGGTAGCAGTTCTCCTTGTGCATTAAAAGGGCCGTAATAAACACAGATGAAAAATACTAACCTGTATAGAAACTACACTGGTCACTAAATTGAGCAGAACAAATGGGACTCGTGCTCGGAATCGTAGAGAGAGCTTAAGCCTGGTTAGGCAGACATTGACCCTGCTGCAGCCCAGCTGGCAGCTGCCTCCATAAAACCAGAGTGTTCAATTAGGAAGGTCTTCTGCATTCTTCTCTTGTTCATACCATTTGTCTAAAATTAAGTTGAGGGTACTGGATGAGGCGGGAACCCTGTTACCTTTTGGATGGGTGCTGTGCAGTGCAGCCTCAGATCGCTGGCGTTCTGTCCTTGGGCTTGCTGTGTGAGCAGCCTCCGTTACAGCGACAATTTTCTGCATGGCTTTGAAGTCTCAAATGCCAAATATATTTTGCAAGTTAATTAATTAGAGTAATTAACTTTTGCTTCCAGAATATCAACAGTGCTTTCAATGGCATTGTGGATAAAAAGCACTAATTATTCCCTGTCCTCCTTCCCGGGCCATCTCCGTTTGGCTGTATGGAATCTCTGAACTGGCTGAAGTGAGGCTAGTTGTCCAGCGGGCTGAAAAATGACTGTATGAGACTGCAGTAGGGTCTGATTTCCCAGAACTAAAGGTCCACAGGCGTGCAGGATTACTCGCTAACAACCCCTCTAATTTAGTATCCGTCACTTGATAAGATTGGCTGGTTGGTAAAGCTGCCTTTTACCTTTTGCTCCTCTTTCCATCCCAAAAGGCTGCGGCTGGTAGTGCTGTATCCCCGTTCTTGCTGCGGGGGCCGTCAGTAGATGCGCTGCGCAGCACCCGGGTGGGCTCTGGCTGGAGGGCTGGGTGCCGGAGCTGTTAACCCGTGGCACGCGAGTGAATCTGGAGATGGGAACAGCAGAGCGTGTGCTCCATCATGCCAACGCAGCGAGAAACGAGTTCTCATTGAGGGAGATGCATCTGATGCCAAATCCCAGCTGAGAGCGGGACTTTCTTTTCGCACGGTGCCTTGTTCTGGAAGGTACGATGCAGAGATTGAAAAAATGAAAACGATTGTTCCAGCGCTTTGTTGTAGCATTGTGGATGCAAAGAGCCACAGGTTAGAAGACACCTGCTGTTCATTTGTCCTGTCTCCAGCAAAACATCATTCTCGTGTTGATTTAATATTTTTAAACGGAATCAATAGTTTTTTCTTACCTGGAGTCACCAGAAAATTAATGTTATTTTTACTGTAGAGTGAGTACTCTTCTATCTTCACATAGTGTGATTAAAAACGTAAAGTACGCTGGGGCGTGGGAAGAGTCTGGCTGTGTCGGGGCTGGAAAGCAGCTCCTTGTCTCATTTCTTCAGCTGCAGCTGCTGGCTCCCTGCCTTGCCTTTTCCTCTCCTCTTCCAAGGGGTGATTCTCACCATTTCCTCTTTGCAGATTTTTTCCCTTGATACGGTGTCTTCATTCCAATGCTAAACTAGCTTGTGACTGCCTCTTGGGGAGGAAATAGGTGATGTGAATGCTTTTTATTTATTTTGTTAAAGGCCTCTGGGGTACACAGTGTGTGCAGAGTGTTCTGTATGCGCTGGAAACTGGAGGAGAAAGGAAGGAAGGGGGTTTTGCAGGAGAAAAATTGGCCAAAATCTTCCTTTCGGTTATGATTAATAGGTTTTTCTTTTGGGCTCTGAATGGTGTGTTTGTATTCAAATTAAGTGGTTTCCAGGGGGCACTTCCAGGAATAGATGTGAGGAAGGGATACAGCCGCTTTCCAGAAAGGACGTTGAAATGCCCGGTGCTGCATTGCGTGCTGGTTGCAAATCTCGTCCCCATCGTCTTCTCTTCTGTCACCTGGGGCTTGTGGTGTCTCCTCTGTGTGCGGAGCTCGGGGGATGAGGACTCTGTTTTCGCAGCGTTTGGGCTGTGCTCAGTGCTCCACAAAGGCGACGGGTTTGGATGGGCAGGTGCTAGAAACCAGTGTCCCCACTACAGCCACGGGTGCATCCCGGCAAGGCAGGGCCCTTCTCCTGCGGTGTGAGGCTGGTGGAGTTCCTGGGCAGGCCATGGTGAGCAGAACAGGCCTCTTACTCCTCTGCAAACGCAGTGCTCGGAGACTCGTGGCCAGGCTTTTGGGTTCTTTTTTCTTTTTTTCTTTTCCCCCCTTTTGTGACGTTGCACCCAGGGGGTGTTTTCTCCGGCTGGGAACTGATGTTCCCTTGGATTTCTGTACAGGAACTGCAAGTAGGGCAGAGGCTTCCCCTGTGTTTTGTTCAGTTTGCTTTTTCTCCGTTTTCCTCATAGGGGCTATTTTCCTTCACGGTACAGATGAAAGCTAGTTGTTGCCGTACCTTTAGTTGAAGAGTATGTTGCCTGTTGTCCTACAGCCCTTGTGTGTATGGGATGGGACGTGAGAGAGGATTACACCATGTGGCACCTTCTGAACCTTGGAAAGAGAAGCTGTAGCATTCCTGTCTTCTGTAGGCTGTGGGAGGCTTCGCTGCGCTGCCTGTAGCATCCCCCTTCCTCCTGCCTCTTCCTTGAAACCCTGTGTAGAAGTGAATTTTGGGTTTCCGGGACTTTCTGCAATGGTGAAGAAGCCCCATCTTCCCTGATATGCCATCTGTCCTGGTAGTGTGGGTTCTGAGAGAGGAGGTGGCCGGCTTCTACCTTCCTGTAAAGCATGAGGTGCTGGAAACGCCTACACGCGCCATGAAGTTCCCTTGTTGGCTGCTGCGTATTTGTGCCCTCATCCTCGATAATTGAATCAGGCAGGCACATTTGTCCTGGACCAGCCTTGTTGCCTGGAAAGGTCCCCATCAGAGACATGCTGTGTTAAACTGCCTCTGTCATCAGGTGGTAAAGAAGGTAATGAAATGATAATTCGGGGGAAAAAAAGGACTTAAAAGTGTACACCATGATCTAGGTGACAGCTCACTCGCTGCTGGGAGGACTCATACTTGATGGCCACTGCACGTTGGTAGTTCTTAGTATTTCCTTTGATTTAAAGCTTCATGCTAGTAATCTAATTAACATTGAATTGGATTTCCAGTACAGTAGCTTGTTTGGTTCAATAAGAACACATTTGTACTAAAGGTTAATGAAAAGAATTCTGCTTTCATTGAATTCATTAAAAGTGTTTCTACAGTCAGGGCTTACTAATGGAAAAGAGATTAAATATTCATGTCTATAAATTTCTCATGTCATTTCTGATTTTCCTTAATCTCTGCGTCCCTGGATTGAATTGCAAAAGTGTTTGAAAGCTCTAATGAAATACCAGTTTGGATATTAATTGGAGATTTATCCTGTAAGTAAAAATTCCACAGATGTGTATTTAATGTATCTTGAGTGTAGGTTTCTATTACAGATGGATAGAAATAGTGATGAGGTCTTACCCTTTAAAGCAATACTAGAAGCCAATCTCAAGGAGGGGTATTAGGTTCTTAAAGCACTTTTTAAGAAATGCAAATAATGTTTTACCTTCCGTTCTGACAGCTTTATTTGTAGTGTTGAAACAACTTTGAATGAACCAAAAGTGCAGCAAAGTTTGCATCAGAAGGGTATTTGCTGGACATGAAGGTAAAACATGAATAATGGGCATCAAAGGTGCTTAAAGATTCAAGACTTTTGTAACACGGTGTCCGCGTGTATGTGCTACAAATATCCCTGAGTACTTTGAGTAAATACTGGCTTGTGGATTTTGTGTTCTCTTACCCAGTAGCTCTCAAGGAAGTTCTGGATACCATTTGAGCCGCAGCTTTGCCGTTGCTTTATGTACAAGCAGAACACGTTTCTGCAGTTCTTGCTTTGCGTGTAGGTTGCTGGTATCCCAGTTTCGGGAGGTGGGGAAGCTCTGTTTGGGAATGCTTTGCAGCTGCATATTGGTGTCGTTGCTGGTGTGAAACAGAAGTGAAAATTCATGGGGACAAGAGATTTAAGTTACTTTGAAGGTATTGCACGTTCCCATGAATGGTCTCCTGCTTTTGTAAACATGTTCAAAGTTATGAGTGTCGTCTTTCCATCTGAGCAGTGCATCTATATACACCGGTATATATGTGTGTGTCATATGCATGTGTATATATACGACACCCTGCAAGTGGGACAATGCAGGGCAGTGTCTGCATTAGGGGACGTGTATGGGGAAAGAAGGTTTAGCTCCGTCTGGATCTTTGCATCATCTTTCATTGCATCTTGAGTTTTCGGTACATTTTGGTCTCATCTAGTACTAGTGTTTGTATTGGACTCATTGGCAAGAACTGCAGAGAAAGGAAATAATTTATTTGTATGGTGCGTGAGCCAAGAGAACAGAAATGGAGGTCTCGAGAATGAGCATTTGGTTATAAGTAGGTAAGAATAAGTAATTGGCCAAGCCCAAGGGGAAAGCTTTGGCTTAATAGTAATTACTGTCCCTGGTCTCCAGGGCAGTTCAGAGACCTTGCGAAGGTTGAGAAAGTCATGACACCGAGGGGATAAGTGACTGGGTGGCGGTCGCAAACCAGGCTGTGTTGTTGGATTTTTCTGATTAGAGCCAGCGTGACCAAAGGCGGCAGGGTGTAATCGCATAGACCAGCATCCACTGGCACGAGGTTATGGGCAGATTTGTTCTTTGTGACTTCTACCAATTAAGTCATTGGCATTTCTTCTTCTTCCCTTTGGCTTTTCAGGCATACTTCCGACAGGGTGTGGCCCTTCAGTATCTTGGACGTCATGCGGATGCACTGGCAGCGTTTGCGTCAGGACTGGCTCAAGATCCCAAGAGTCTTCAGCTTCTGGTTGGCATGGTCGAGGCCGCCATGAAATCTCCCATGCGAGGTAAGCACCAGGAGGTTTGCTCAAGGGTGGTGGTCTGCTGCTGAGGTTCTTGGGGTGGTAGTTTCAGTCCATGGGTCACTCTGCCACCATCTGAGGAGGGGAGAACCTGGAGGCCTGAAGGGAAAGGTTTCAGGAGTCAGCGGGTGCTGAGAAAGGAGCCTGAAGTAGGAGGAGGAAAAAAAATACTGTGATTCAGTGGGACAGTGAGATGGTGATAGCCGGGTGGAGAGGCACTGGAGATGAATCAGACTAGTGTCGTGCAGCGGTTCCAATGACATCCTTGCTCGTTTGTCTTTTGTGTTATCAGCGCAGAGGGGTGTGCACTGCTGTGGCCCTGGATTTATTAGTACTTGGAGCAACTTCCCACGATGCTCTGGTGCTTGGCTGTTTGGGAATAGGGAGTCTTAAATGCCCCTGGGCCAGTGTTTGCCCAGAAGAGCACGTCAGCAGCTTTTCCATGGTACTAATGTCTCCCAAAACACAGCATTCCAGAAGGCAAAAAGGCTGCTCTGCTAGTTCACTTATATTCAGGCAGAGTGTTGAAATCACATGGACCTTGAAGCTGTATTAGCTGTATGGCGTTTTGCCTCTCTTTCATAATATCCCCATTTCCAGGATTTTCCTCTCTAGCGGAAGGAGGTAGTCTCCTCTTTGCTCTGTTTCTCTGTGGCTCTGTTTCTCTTGCAAGCTTTGTGTTGCAATGTCCTAATGGTATTTCCCGGGAGGGAACGTGGCAATTCTCATCCTCAGCAGATGCTGCTGGGGGCCCAAGGGCTTGGGGGCCGAGAAGCGCTGAAATGAAAAAATATCCCCGTTGGTGTTCTCCTTTTTTACATTGCCTTTCTCTGTCCTCTAAAATGAATTCATCTGGAAGTTTCTGTCCTATATAGCAGTTACCTTGTGAAGCTAATTTAATTTGATACCCAAAGGTACTGTGGCTGCTGCTTAGAATGCAGGTGGTGCCGTATTTCTATTTGAGCATCCCCAAATTTGGCTGGATGATCTCGCTGCTGTATTGCGCTGCAGCTGTGTATTTACACTGCTGCTCCCTGCTGTGCTTCTCAGTGTTGCTGCTTTCCAGTTGTTATCCTCCCACTGGCTGTTTTGGCAGATTTTAGATGAGTCTTGCGTATAAAGTACTATTTTTACTTTGAGAGTGTGTATCTACTGTACTACTGTAATAAATATTCAGGATCTTGGTCCCACTGTGCTAGGCACTCTGCAAGCACTTCAGTGGTTGTTACGTGTTGTTCTGGTCCCCTTTCCAAGAGCTTGCTGTCGAGGAGAGACAGAAGATCTCTCCGGCTGCTGTCTATGGTGTAAAGCCAGTCCCTTGTGACTTGATTTCACCAGGATAAGAGATTGTTTGAAGCAATGGATAGGCTGATGTGAGTGGTAGCTTCCAGGATACTTGCGTTCAGAGAAAGGAGAGGAGCAAGCGGGAAGGCAAAAGGGCTGTGAGTGTCAGCGGCGTGCTAACGGTATTGCATGCAGGCACTGAGGGGTTCAGGGAGTCCACAGTACGTAGGGATGAAGGTGAAACTCCCCCAATAACTGAATCACTGTTGCATCTTTCACCTGGTTGTGGCTATTTCTTCCCTTATCTTTGGCTGTTGTACAACGGCAGTAATGAACTCCGTGTTTGCCTTTCCGTTACCATGCTGGTTCTCCCTTTCCTACTGGACTTTAGGGTTACCAGGAGCACTTCCCTTGGGTTTTCCTTTTTCTTCCTTTCTCCTTGTCTGTACCCCTCTCTCCCCCTATGTTTGCCTGGATTACCTGGCTAGGATTGTAAGTAAGCTCCTTAAGACAGGAACTGAGTATGTACTTGCTCTTTGCAGCGATAAGCAGAAGTGGTGGCATGTTAAAGTGACTATTTCTGTCCTCTTACCTCTGCATTTAGTCCTAGATCTAATCGGGTGTCAGTAACTGGCATCATGTTCACGCTGTGTGTATCTTCATGGAAGTGTTAAAATTCCCTTGTGTCATTGTTTATACACTTGGTGATTGTAGAGAGGCAGAAATGATGAAAACAGGGAGCAAGTGGTTTTCTGAGGTTGCTGTGGTAGTCTTGATTCAGGTGAGAGCATCTAATCAAGAGATGCCCCTTGGTCAGCGAGTTCTGGAGTCCTGTTATATTGATGTCCTTAATCAAGCATGCAGCCAAGGTGTTTTATCATTTAAATGATGGATTCAGTTAGACCAATTGTAAGCAGTCTGGCAGGTCCAGTGCTGTCATTCTGCAGGAGTATCTTCTCCGGCAGAAGAAGGAGCAGCTTCGTTCTGCAGTTTCTGTCACCTCTCTTGGCGCACGTTGTGTGCTGTGGCATCTGGACAGGCACAGATTTTGGAGACGTTCAGCTGAAATTTGTGCTGAAAGAGCAGAAACTGCAGCGCTGTTATCCACTCCTGATGGCTCATTTCCAGTTTCCTACAAAACCTACAGGTGTTTTCTGTGTTCCATCTGCCGTTAGGCCAGTCTTCGGAGCTCAGTACTAGACTGCTCTGAATGCTTCTTGTGCCGTCTTCCTGAAGGGCTTTCTGCAAGGAAAATGTCAGTTTGCTACTTGATCTGTCTTGATGTGCTAAATATTAGATGATGCATTTGAGCCCTCAGTTCCCATAATAACTCTTGGCTTGATTTAAGCAGTCAGGCCCTTAATTCGTGCATCACTTGGCTTCCAAAAAATGAAGATGAGTTGTGAAAGTGATTTCTCTATGCAAATAACTTGGTTTGTTGAGTAACTCTGCCTTCATTTTTGTATTTCAGAGTCCCTGGAGCCCACCTATCAACAACTGCAGAAGATGAAGCTGGACAAGAGCCCCTTTGTTGTGGTGTCGGTGATTGGCCAGGAACTTCTGACTGCGGGCCACCATGGGGCCTCTGTGGTGGTGCTGGAGGCTGCCCTGAAGATCGGCACCTGCAGCCTAAAGCTGCGGGGATCAGTGTTCTCTGCGCTGAGCAGTGCGTACTGGTCCCTCGGGAATACGGAGAAAAGCACTGGATACATGCAGCAGGACTTGGACGTTGCCAAGACTTTAGGTAAGAGTTCTCATTTCACTCGCTTGAGTGCTGGATTGGCACTGATGGAACAAATTAGTGGCTGTGTTAATGGTCAGCATCTCTCTGTAATGCTCGGGTTTCTATGGGATTTCACAAGCTGCTAAATCAAATCTGAATTTTTTCAAATGTGCAGACTACAGGCTTGTGCAGCCCTTTTACCCCGTGTGTGAGGGGGCAGATGATCAATGAATGTGCTAAGGTTTTACAGGCTCCTCTAATTTTCTGGTGTCAGGTTTGTGGGAACTGATCTTATCCTCTGTGTAGGCTTGGGCTCAAAACCTTAAATGAGTCTTAAATGAAGTAATCTGTTTTTTCAAGAATTAGATAGAAAAAGGTACTCAGTCTGAGCTTCTGAGGCAGTTGCCAGGGAAGGAACAAATCAGGAGTTAGACAATGGATGAACAAGAGGGTTTAAAAAATTAAACAAATTGGAAAATCCCTCTTGCGTACGGTCTATCCTGCACAACGCGGAGCTTTCAAGCTTTCAGGCTGCTGTAGGAGAGGAGACAGTATGTGAGGCAGAAAGGCAGAACCTTGCAGAGGTGGAGAAGACAGTGATTGAGGGCTCTAGCTAGGAGAGTTCACTGAAAGTATGGGGACTACTGTCTTGAAGACCGTAGCAGATGTGCTTCGAGGCTGGGCTGAGCTGAGCTGTGCTGCAGAATTGCTTTCGGGAGAGAGCTGGCATGCCCTTTGCTCGTTTTAAGCCTGGGCCATTGACTCACTTTCACAAACAAATTGCTAATGTCAAGCAAGGAATAAACACGGAAGAATGGGAAATTGCCAAGTGTTAGAGCAAAGAAGAAATTAAAATAATTCTAAAAATAAGATTGATGGCTATTGTAGAAGTTTCTGAAGGCCAGCAAAGAGGAGAGTTTGGGCTGTGTATTGAAGATGAGGATGAGTTTGTTCTGATGCTGGTTCTCACACTGGAGCATCACTTGTACAGTGGGTTCCAGTCTTTCTGGTGGTCGCTTCCAGCAGCACCTTTGTTAGCTAACCTTTGTTTTGTTTGCATGTGACTCAGGTGACCAGACGGGAGAATGCCGAGCTCATGGAAATCTGGGCTCCGCATTCTTCTCCAAAGGAAATTACCGGGAGGCCCTTACTAACCACAGACATCAGCTGGTGCTCGCCATGAAACTCAAGGACAGAGAGGTAGGAAGCTTACTAAACAGACTGACTTGGGTGTCAGCACTGATACGAACGTGTCAAGAAGCCTGGTCTGTCTGCGCTGTTATTCTGAGAATTTGGGAGCTGTGTGATTTCTCTTCCCAGCCGTTCACTTGCTTTTTCTGAAGGAAATTGTTTGTACCAGTAGATACAGTATGTGAGAGCGGCAGGATGCTTGGTTTGTCCTTTTGCCTCTAGTCTCTATGTGGCTCTGAGCCCATTCTCCCTCTCTCTCCCTTCCCCTCCGTTTTGCCCACAGCGCGTAGGCTCTAGGGTCTGAGGGCAGAAGCTGCTGCTGAGTAGGTGTCAATACAACGTCTCTGCAGTTGAGCCCTGGCTGTCATCAACTCTTGTTTTCCCTGTGATAGAGGCGCTACGGCTTCAGACTCCGTTAGCGTGCATCCTGTGTTCTGCCTTTCCCAGACAAGTAATGGGCTAGCTCCCTGTCCCGAACGTTCACATAAAATACGCTTTGTTTAAAAAGTAGTGAGAAGTAAAAGAATCCCTGCAAACCTGAAAATACAATGTTGTGTAAAGTGTACGGGTTGCTTGGACTGGATCTGATCTGCCCTGACCATTTACCGTTCAGCTCTCGAGGTGTTACGCTGGGCTCCCTGCCAGGCCAGGGAAGCGTGCTACGTGCGCTGAAGAGTCTGTCCCAAGGGGTTTCTCCCGAAAGTTCACTGTAAGGACAGACTCATAATTTTGGTGCAAGTTACGGATACAAAAGCTGTTCCCCCCCAGTGGATTCCCCTCTACTGTGAGCGGGAAAATGGAGGGCTTGTGGGTTGCGTGGCAGGTGAAGGCAGCGGGGTGGCTGTGAATTCTTGTCAATGCAAGGAGTTTTGGGGAGATCTGAAAACTGGGGGGATTGGTTTCCCACTGCTAAGTCATTGAAAAGATCCATTTGAATTAGCAAAGTGCTTTACCGAAGTGTTATTTTTATAATTTAAATCTCGAGTAAGCCTTGGAGAGATGCTTCTTTCAGTAGGATGTGGAAGGACTGTGACCGGGGTAGGGGCCTGCTAGACATTTTCATGATGATTTTACCAGCTGGAAAACCTCCTGAAGCACTCCTGATTTCCTTGTTTTCTGTTCATGCAGAGCAGAAAAGCTGTTACTCGTCATTGTTTTTACAGCTCTCTTGCTTAGGGGTCTCTGTTCCTGCTGAGAGTCCAGTCTACGTAGCTGCTCCTCCTCCGCGGTGTTTCTCGGCAGCAGATGCCCCCGGCGCGGGGAGGGGGCTGAAGGAAGTAGCTGGAAAGCGGCTGGGCTGGTGGGAGCGCGGCAGCCTGGGCGCCCCCAGCCCCGCGGAAGCCACGGCTGCTGCGTTTCACTGACCTCGGGCTGCTGGTCTGAGCAGATCCCAACGGCCGATCTGAGAGGAATGCAGGGAATGAAGGCTAATCGGGATAGTTCTTGGTTTATGACGCATCTGGGCACATAATTAACAGTTATTGACAACAAATGACTACTTGGTTTAGCAAGAAAGCTGAGCTTCTTGGATTTCCTGTAGGATGTAACCACAGGAAATTAATTTGGCGCTTTCTGATGACATCATCTTGACCACAGAGCTTCCTCTGAACAAAAAGCTGTTTTTCTTGGCCTCCTTTGCAGACATTTTTATAATGCAAATGTTATAAAGTTGCAGTAGTGCTGATGTGAATTCCACCAGAAGGGAATTTGGTGTGCGACTGTAATGAGGTAATTGTTTTACCTCTGACTGTACAGAGAATTGGCTTAGAAGGTAAAAAGTGCACCTTTGTACGGGACACTGCTACCCGCGGAGGGAGCACTGGGTTTGAGGCTGCTGGAGCAAATGTTTGTACCAGGAGCTGCTGCTGGATTGTGCCGCCCATAAACCAGGAGGGAGTCGCAGAGGTCTGGCTGTAGCGTTCAGATCTGTGTCCCCCCCGCCCCGGCAAGCCTGGAGACGGGAAACTCTGTCAGCTGAGTGGGGAATCGTATAAGCTGCTCACACGGACTGAAGATTTTAAACATTTTTCTCTCCCCGGCACAGGGAGTCTGTGCAGCCCCTGGTACAAGCACCGTATCGTACCAAGCACAGTCCGTAAGTCCAGATGGGTCATCGCTCTCTGCAGTCACAATGCGGGGAGAAGTTCAGCCTGTTCTGTGATACTTGTGCCCAGACAAAGAATGGAGCAGAAGTAGCTGGGACTTGGCGTACCTCTAGTGTCTCCAAGAGAGACCTTGGGGTATTGAGCATACACGAGTTTGTGGTCTATGTGGCCGAGTAAGAAGACTGGTTCTTGGCAAGATGCTGTAATGGCACCATGAAGTAGGCATCTCCAGGGCCATTTCAATGCTTTCCATCACAGCTAAGTGATGGGTTGGATTTTTTGACCAGCTGCAGTGGCTGGTCAAGAAATTCAGATGATCTAATTCTGTAAGGTGGTTTTTGAAAGAATTAGTAGACTTAACAGTACAGTTGATTCAGGAAACTAGAAATCATAAGGGACTCGGTCTTTCTTTCCGTGCGTTGTTTGGTTCCTGTAACTTTGCAGATGGTCACGGTGGTCAGTAGGATACGATCCTAAAAATGATGACAACATAAGGGAGGTGCTATAGAAGAGGGGAAGGTAGGCAGGGCCATCTAGAAGGACAATTACATCTCTTCTGGTGGAGGTGAGTGTGGGAGTTCAGCTAGAGATTGCTTAGATGCAGTTAAAGAGGAAACAGCAGCGCAGCTTGGTAGCCTGTTGTTTCTCTGTGAAGATGAAGTAGAGCGGATTTCGGCGTGGGCCGAGTTGGCCTGCTGCAGACCCTGGGAATGTACTCAAGTTGAGAGTCCCGATGAAGTCTGTGCTGCTGCTCGTCTTACAACAATGTCTCCTGTACTGGCTGAAGTGAAGCTGTTGTGGATATACCCATCCATGCTTCAGCCGTGCCACTGGTGGCAGTGTGGGTGTCACTGAACGGTGTCTTTATGGCCCCAAGGTAGACAGCACGAAGTTTGACCATACCTCCCTCAGCACGTGGGATGCTGCACGGCTTGTGTGAGCACAGAGCGACCACAAGGACTGGTGGCTGACAGGACCGTAGCTCTGCGCACCTCTGTGCGTTCAGGAGCTCATCTTTGGGCAGCTCCATTAGCACTAGCTCCGACTAAGACCCACTTAATTTGTGCACAGAGGTGGAAATAAAATATTATTAGGCTGGTGGGGCCCCTCGGTACAGGCTTGTCTTTTTCTTTCTTGTTCAGAGCCAGCTGCAGGCTGTTCGAGTTTAACTGTTCGTGTCCTGAAATAATGGCGTGCTGTCCCGTGCAGAGGTTACTGGTTCTGAACAGGGCCGAGAGATCCGCTCTCTGAGCTGACCTGGCCACGGTGGAGTGAAATGTTTTCTTGGTTTGTTTGCCGCTTGATGGTGCGTGGATAAAGAGTTACAGCCCTGTCCTATGCCAGCAGTAGCCTCACGTTCTTGTGACATAGTCCATAATTTCTGTTACTAAAATGTCAGTGCATATCGTTGGTTAATGTGCTGAGGAAAATGCGTACTGGATGCTTGGGCTGCTGCTCTTTTTTTCCAGTTTTTACATAGTGCCCATGAAAGGTCTGGGAATTTTACAGAGAGAGGTTCCCTAAATCGGCAGCCAGGGTGCTCGTGATGTGCAGGAGGAGGAGTGACGGATTGTGTTAAGAGGGAAGACTGGGGTTATGGTGTTTTAGCTCATTGTCTTTTGCCAGGCACAGAAGCTGGCTCTAATGAGCATCAGCAGCTTCCAGTCTGTGAGTTTTTCCTCCGAGAGGACTAGGGCCTGCCGTTACGCTGGTACAGGATTTCTGATAGAGTTATTTTTCTGCCAGCCATCGGAGTTACAATAGGGAGCTCACCTCTGCCAAGTCAAAACCACTCAGGATTAAATATACAGGACAGGGCTCACCTGTGACGATGTGGCTAAGTACTAATGACTGAAGGTATCTCCGCTCAAAACAGGGAATAAATCAAACCGATGCTTGTAGAGAGAGATGGCAGGGCAGAAGGTCAGATTCAGTAATTATTTAGAGTCCTGACAGAAGATAAACTCTGATGAATTCCTGTGTCTTCATATTCAAGACTTTTTGTGTGTGAACGGGATGGAGCAGGGTTACAAAGCAGGATTTCACTTAAAGGATCAAGTTAATCTTTCTTGTAATTCACTGAGTTGAACTTCGACACTGAACATAAAATTCGTGTCCTGTGATCACCTCCCAGCAAAAATAGGTGGTGAGTTTAATCTTCTAAACTGCCTGTTACCTGATCAATGCAAGACATTATTACATTTTAGGAGTGTACTACGAAGTCATTCGTCTTTCAAGAACCTGAGGATGGCAGGGAAGTCGTGCTCTTCAAATCATAAATTGCAGAAGTTACAAGTTCCTTTTCCAAATTTGTTGGCCTGGTTCCTTAATGGTAGGCTTCAAGGTGTGATGGCTAAATACTTGGTCTGACCCTGTCTTTGCTGCAAGAAGCTGGGCAGGTGATATTGAGGGTAGCCAGGTGTTTGCTCTCCTGCAGAGTTTTGGCTCATACGGGTATGTCGGCGCCACTGCAAAGGCGGAAAGAAGACCAGGAGTTCACTTCACTGCTCAGGGCAAAAGCAGTTTGTGTCGTGCCTCTGCTGGGGTTTGTAAGACAGCTAGTGCGTGCTAGTTGTGTTGCAGCGCAAATCTATTCATTTTTAATAATGGAGATGCAGAATGTTATGTCTGTATTGTATTTTTGAAGCAATTACTTTTTTTTTTTTTTGAACACCAGGTAATCTGATCTTCTGAAAGCCGTCAGGTGACCCATGTAGCGTGTGTTGATGTCACGTCACAAGCTGTGATTTAGAGAAGGGTAATGCAGCTGGTGAGCTATGCCAGGGTCAGAGGGAAGATTGGAGTCAAAAAGTAAAATTGAAAGCTTTTGATGCCTGGAACAGTTACCTTCCGTGTCCTTGTTCCTCTTCATCTCTAGCTGCTCCGCAGGTGTGCAGAACTGTCTTGTGTTACGAATTCTGTAAGGCCAGAGTGCCAAGACAGAGCTAACAGTGGGTGATCTCCCAGGACAGGCTGGAGTGGCCCTTTTTTATGACCATTCGGAAGGACCTGTGTTCCTTCCAAAGCGTTTCATTTGGAGAAGTACTTCTTGAGGGAGGGTTTTGAAGCTGCGAGTGCTGACAGGCAGAAATGGAAAGGGAAGGCTGTGGAGCCCCTCCTCGGGTTCAGTGTCCAACCCCTCACACAGGCTGTGCTTGAATCCCGTCTCGCGTAGGCCACCGATACCGCAGGGACTCCGCGGTGTAATAGCTCCCCTCTCTCCTGGGCCGTCAGACGCCTTCTATTACAGCCCCACATTCAGAAATAGCAGGGCAGTAAGGCAAAATCATAAACTAACCATAATAAAATTAATGCCTGTGTGAAAGTGCGTTGCCAGCGCTGAGCTTTTGGGAAGGGCGACGTTGCCAGAAAGCCGCTGGGTGCTGGCAGCTCCCGTGTGCTGGCCGGCCGGGCCGTTTGGGGCTCAACCTGGGCCTTTCATTAAGGATGCAGCATCCCTCTTCACTGGGTGGGAGTGAACAGGAGGCGCTGCGTGAGGAAGAGGATTGTTTGCACCCCTGAACTCTCCCTGGGGCTGGGATGAAGATGCAGCTGAACAACTTCGAGTCTGTTTCCTGCTGCCCCTTTTCTCAGGGAGCGTGACTGCGGGACGGGCGGCGGGGACAGACTGACAGATTTCATCAGTTTCAGGTTGCCCCGGTGTTGATTGAGGATGCCCGACAGCTTGCAGCAATCATTCTTGGCCTGGTTTTGAAGGGATTTCCCCCCACATCCCCTCTAGAAGCAGCTGTTTCTGGAAGGAATAGATGCAGAACTAGGGCTCAGTGCCCTCTTCTTACTGACCATTAGTTTCTCTGGCCACTGGCTGCTGCGCTTGGGTGTCTCCACGAGCATCTGAGGCTCTGGGAATTGTCTGCAGCAGGTGAGATGCTCAGTAACAAGACCAATGAACTAGATTTTACTCTCTTGAGATTTTTTTTTTTTTTTTAAATGATTGCAAGTGTAAGGCTGAGTTCATGTTTGCAGCTTCAGCAGATTTTTTTCAGAAAGGTTGGCTGTTTGCAGGAAAAGGGGATGATGGGGACGGTAATTAGGATTGGGTGGTTAAGTGGTAGAGAAGAAAGGTGCTTATTAAGCAGGCTTTCATGGGTTTTCTGTGTCACCCTGCTCTTGCATATCCATGAAGGTTCTTGTGAGGTAGGGGAAACATCAGAATGCAGAAATTCCGATTATAAAGAGAAACCATGGGCTCGAAGCCCAGGAGACACAAGAAGCCAGTTAGGTGTTACGCTTCCTGCTGCAGGGAGAGCATTGCCATGGAGCTGACTGCGATGAGAGGCCTTTGCTGGCAGCAGAGGACTGTCAGGATGGAAGGTTGTCAGGGATAACGGCTGCTGTGCATCTCTGGAGCAGGAGCATTAGTGAAATATGATTGCTGCGACAGACATAATCACTGTCTGGATTCAGTTGGGAATTTGCAGATTCTGCAACTGTCTGAACATACTTCGTGTGCAGCTCAGCCGCTGGTGGTTATTTAGATTTGCAATTCTAGTCGTTTTTCCCCAGTCCCCTTTAAAGCGTGCCTGAGCCAGCGATGAAGCTCCTACATTTTGTAAACTACGGCTACTTACTGTCAGGCTGTGCAAGTCAGAGATCAAATTTCACTTTCATATTTCCAGAAGGAGATGCAGAAGGAAAGATAGATCATTCCCTTCTACTGAAATCTGTAAATTCTGTAAAGCCAAGGTTTTCTACCCCTTCCTGAAGGGAAGGGGAAATGCTTTCCAGGTGTCCTTCCTGCTGTGCTTTGTCTGTACAAGCCACATCTTCAGTAAATAGCAAATCTGTAAGTATTTGGTCTTTTGCCTGAACTCCTTGTGTGCATTATGATACAGGGGAAAAGAATTCTTTTTTTTTCCACATTCCTTGCCAATCATTTTAGAAATACCTAATTCTGCTGAGTTAGATAAGGAAAAAAGACTGGAACACAGGCGGAGTTAGAAGTGACACAACTGTCCTTCAGGAGCGACTCTGTCTTCATTCTTCCCCAAATACGACCTGTGGGGCCCTGCGGTGTGCTCCGAGCTCGGTGCTCGGAGCTGCCCTGCTCTCGGGGATGGTTGTGCAAAGGCCGGGGGGCTGCCGGTCACCCTCGGCACTGCGACCTGAACGGCTCCACAGAAACGCACGGACACGGGGTGGTGTCAGCTCCGGCTCATGCTTGAGCGAGGTGTGTGTGCCCGAGCTGAACTTCTTTCTGAATGAATGGCACGAGAGCTTGTCTGAAACGTGGGGTCCCTCCCTGGCTGCCTGCCCTGCACCCCAGAGTGGTTTCTGTGTTTGGACTGTGCTGGCGGCCACAGGGCTCCCGCCAGAGATGAAATTCCAACTGGTTGCGAGGGTCCCAGTGCTTGCAGTTGTGCTGTAGATTTGGCTGGAAGTGTGAATCTGTGCAGCCCTTCCTCTCTGGAGAAACCATCATAGGGCATGTCAGCGTGGAGTGAGCTCATCGGAACACGTGCGGCCGATTAGTTGTGGGCCAGGTTCCCCTCCTGGTTACCTTCTCAGACATCCAGAGTCCTTCCACAGCTGTGGAGACTTCCCCCAGGTTCACGCTGCTGCAGCCTGTCACTGCGATGAGGCTGGAGGAGGCTCCAGAGCGAGCAGAGCTTTTCCTCACCATGGTGCCGGTGCCTGACCTGACTGCTGGGATGCAAGCAGCCGGCATGTTCCGGCACGTGGCTGTGCTGTCCCGTGGCCTTGCGGAGTCAGTGGTGCTGCTCCACTGTCCTCCAGCTCCGTCATTGGCAGTTCTCCCCTGAGCATGCCAAGTCCTTCACGGAGAGTTGCTCTTCCAGCTGTGAACAGCTTCCTTGGTCCCATTGCAGGGACTGGGACACCTCTGTGCTGAGGGAAGGCTGAGAGCCCTGGGGCTGGAGAAGAGCAGGCTGAGAGGGGATCTCAGCAATGCTGATCAACAGCTAAAGGGCGGGGGCCAAGAGGATGGGGCCAGGCTCTTCTCAGTGGTGCCTGGGGACAGGACAAGGGGCAATGGGCACAAACTGGAACACAGGAAATTCCATCTCAACACAAGGAAAAACTTGTTTACTTTGAGGGTGGCAGAGCCCTGGCCCAGGCTGCCCAGAGAGGTGGTGGAGTCTCCGTCTCTGGAGACATCCCAAACCCGCCTGGACACGTTCCTGTGCCACCTGCTCTGGGTGACCCTGCTCTGGCAGGGGGTTGGACTGGGTGATCTCCGAAGGTCCCTTCCAACCCCGGCCAGTGCGTGATTGCAGCTGCTTGGCCCCTGAGAGAGAGGAGCCCCTGCATTGCATTTTTGGAGCATGCAGGGTCTGTCTTCTCCCCTCAGGGCAGGCACAGCTGGCGTCCTGGTATGTGCCAAGCCCCAGGAGAGATCTGTGGCTGCTGAGGGTACACGTGTTGAGCAGGAACTGTTCAAACTGTGTGATGAGGTTCTGGAAAAAGTATTTTTCTGACTCGATACTAGTAAAAGCTTCCATGCTTGTACCAAAAACCTGGACCAGCTAGCATATAGCAGAGACAAGGGCACTCGTCTCTGTACTGCCACGTACCTTCAGGAAGGAAACAATTCAAAGATGCTTCTGTGGTACAGAACATTTTCTCAATTAATTTGTTGTTCTTCGGTGTCCATATTGCTGGTGATCAATCCAGTGCATTTTTAACATAAATGTTCAGTGACGTGATGAACAGCTCTTAAGTGTGGGTTGGGGCTGATTCAGACTCCGCTATCGAGTTACACGGCACCTGTGTACTGCACAGTGAAACAGGCTCTTTCTGTCTGCGCTTCCTGAGCAGTTTCTTTACTGCTGCCAAGAAACCCCTTCTGTTTACCCTTCTGTTCACGTATCGTTAGTTACTTGGGTGCACAGCAGCGGGCTGGGTGCTGCTCCTGTTCTATGCAGAGTTTAGCGTTGCATGAGTTATCATTCATAGCAGTGATCCTTTTCCATTGCATTCAAGTGGCTTTCAGGTGTTTTAAAGTAGAATTTCTCATAGGGCCAACTTGGTCTCTTTCTCACTGAAAATCCTGAAGCGATCATCACCTGGTCACTTGTGTCCTCGTTTGTGCTTCATTATCATCAGTCTCCGATGGAGTGGTACGAATCCAATCCAGTCATTAACGGCAGGTTGTGGGAGCCCACGGCACTTTCTCTGCCCGTGGCATTTGTGTGGGACTCGGCCATGTGAAGACGCGGTCTGTCCCTGGGGCTGCCAGACTTCTCCGAAAAGAAAAATCTGAAAATCTTACAACTGCCGTTATCTTGTTATGTTTGCAAACAGTCTGGAGAATGAGGACAGGATATAAATACCTCACAAATGAGAACTGGAAGGAGTCTTCAGGCTAAAGCAATTTGTCATGGATGAAAACATTGACTAAGATGTCAGAAACAGGCCATGGAGGCGAAAGTAGTACTTGCTGCAGTAAGCGACAGAACTTTGCAGAAAACAAGGATAGAAGGTATTTGTTTCTCTGCTTTTCTATTTTCTGTCCCTTTTCCTCTTCTGTAGCGAAGCCACTGCTTCAAAATAAGTTATTACATAGTTGTCTGCCAGAAGTGGATTATCTACTGCCTGTAGCAGCATGAAGAGGAAAGACTAAAAGGAGAATGTACCTTATTCCTTATAGCTTTATCACACCTGACTGGAGTTCCAGAAGTAAGGAACAGGCCGAGGTAGGCTCTGCTAATTGATAATCTAGATTAGTGGTTAATGCAGCCACTGCTAACAGAAGTGCAGGAATGACACGTTCAGGCTGTGACCGCTGCTACTGTATTAAACAGCAGATAGCTTTTGCTCCTTGAGCTTTTTCAAGAGAAGAGATTGGAAACGACGTGAGAGCTTTTGTTAAGAAATTAGTGTCTCTTTGTTACTGATACCACAAGAACATCAAGAGACTACAGCTCATTGCATAAGCACAGTTCCTATGTACTGCAGAGATGGCAGCTTTGCTGGAGTGTCCTCCTGTTGTGTGAAAAAAAAACCCAACAACCCAGTATCTTATCAAAAAGGTCAAGCAGCAAGAAGATAAATGGGTGGCTGTGGTGCATCTATATTCATAAACATTTTTAGTGCATGGGTTTACCTCTTCACTCTTGTTTCTCCATTATGCCTTCTGTTTTTCTCTGGGGTTCTTTTAGGGGATGTTTTGAGTCCTGGAGGTACTTTCAAGAAATTGAAACAAGCTGGTTTTTGATTCAGCCTCTGCGTGAGAAACAGCTTTCCAAATCCCATGACACTTACACAGGATTTACAAACAAGAGAATGGTTGATGAGCCTGCTAACCACTCAAGCAAAAGACTGCTCCCAATCTCTGCTCTCCAAAGAGGTGAGAGACCAGCATCAGTTCCTAGGAACTCAGTGGAAAATTGCCCACAGAAACCAGAAACTGGTAAAAAGATCAGCCCTTGCAGTTCATGGACTGGATACTTGCAGAAAGAAAGGGTCACTTTTCCATTGAAAGTTGTCTAATCTGAGCCCTTGCATGAAGCCTAGCATCAGAGAGCCTTCTCGCTGACCTCAAGCTGGTTTTAATATGTATTTTTATTATTACTGGGGGGGAAGCTGCCAAGAGTCGCTCACGGCACAGTGTGCAGCTTCAGCCCTCGGTCTCCCTCCCGGTACTGTGCTGTCAGGAATGGGTAAGGTCCAGCTGCAGTGCTGGCTGGATTGGCACAAGTTTCCCGACTGGCAGCTGAAGCGCTGGAGGGGCCCAGCAGGATTTCCAGGATTTCCAGGGATCAGCCAGCGGCTGAGCTGAAGGAGGAGGGGAGGCTCCACAGGGCACCCCGAAACATCTGCCCGATCGTTACTGTGTTGAGACTCGCTATGGCTTGAGTCTTTTTTGTTTTAAAAGACAAATGCCCTGTACACCAAAAACAGTGTTGTCATCCTCAGGACTCCGTAGGACCAAAGAGTTTGCTTGCTTTGCCAGGAGACCGGCACTAATACTTTCCCAGCTTTTTGAGGAGGTGTTTGCAGATCCTGCTCCATGCCTTCCAGAATCACTCCTGATTTTGTACTAGAGTTGAGGGTGATCTCATTTATAGAACTGCAACCTCAATACTGGCCACTTGCTCGGAGGACCTGGCTGAGCAGATTGGGGTAGCAGAGGGGTGCTGAGTCCCTCTGCGGGACGCTGCGGAGGGAAGGCGGGAGGCAGCCAGTGCGGAGTTAGGTGAGAGTGGGGCAGATTGGTTTTCCAGATTTTCTAACAGAAGCTTTATTTTTACCCCTGTTGCCCCTTGAACTCTCAAGTTCTGCAGGTGTTGTGATTTCAGCTTAATGAGAACTTGGGAGAGATGTGACTCACTCTGCAGAATGTCTTCCTGGACACTTCTTGCAGCATTGTTCAGTTCACTGAAGTTCAGTCTTTGTCTGGCCCAGATGTTTGGCTCTGTTGTTGGGTGTACGAAGTTACAGACATGCACTTTCCAGTTCATATTGTTCCCGTGTATACTTAAACTTCAAACAGCTGATCTTTGAGGGGCCTCTGATTAACCACAGGGGCTCAAAAATCTGCCCTGTGCTGTAGGTATACATTGAAACCCTCATCGAATAAGCACGGTGCTATCCTTTGCCTCGTTGGTTTCAGCCTCTCATTGCAGGCGGTCCTTGCGTCATGAGGGATCCGGGGCAAACGCCCTCATGCCCTGGAGGACGCTTGCTTTCTTGGAGGAAGGCTGAGTATCAACTGCTCGGAAAACACTTGCCATATGAGCTCCTTTGACGATTGTGGGTCTTCTAGGGCACTAGTGCTGCATGACATCTGAGACGGAATTACCTGTGCGGCTGAGGGGATGAGTTCAGTGATGTGAGCAGCCACGGTGCTTGAGCATCAAGTAGTTGGATTTGTGTAAGACAGCATAAATTCTTTGCCTTTCTCTTTCTGTCTTTTGCAGCTCTTTTTAGAGAAAGTCAGCTTGACTGGATTCATACAGGTTTGTCCGGTTCAAATGTGATAGGATTAAGCAGAACATAGGGAAATCTGACCAGTGCAGGAAATTTGGGAATGCACTAAAAGGCCATATGCTTTGTTTTGTTTGGACTTGTGACTCAAAAGGGAAATGTAATACTTCCTGAGGATCTCCTTTAAATGTCCCCACTTGACCTCCACAGCACACGGCTTTTAGCTGACAGAAATGCAGTCTTCTGGTTTCACTTACCTCTCACAGTATCTGCAAAACCCAGCGCTCTGCCGAGGCCTGTACCCCATTGCAGTAAAAGAAATGAAGCAGAAAACTTGTGTAAGAGCTGCAGCTCAGGGAGCAGCGCTCCTTGGGTTTTCAGAAGGCCCCCCTCAGCCAAGGCTTTCCTGGATTGAGTTTCCAGGGAAGCGGAATCCAGCTTTATGAGCAAGAGTAATGTTAGGACTGGCACAGGTCAGCACGCTGCTGCAGGGGTTAGAGATTCCTTTGCCTGCACAAAGAGCTTCTCTGGGTTCTGAGAGATCCAAGTTTGTAACGTGCTGGCTGCTGCTTCCAGGACTGACTTTCACCAGGGCATGAGTCACTCCTTGGTGACACCATCTCAGAGGAGCCTGTGGTTTTAAATGAGGGCTTCTTTTCTTACATCATCACTAAAAATGTCAAGTCAGCCATCCTCCCTAAAGTGATTTCACACAGGAGCCTTTTAGACTATGTCCAGAAAGCTACCAAATTTGGGCTATTTGGGGTAAAGATATGTGAGCCCCAGGTGATGCTTAGTTTGATGCTGAGGTCTGCTTTGTAGTGTTCCTGGGCTGGTGTGTTTTGCATCACCTCCTTTTCTTTGTGGAATGAGAATTCAGTGCAGCAGAGCCCACCCCAGAAAAGCAGCACGTTCTCCTGGGTACCAGCCTTAGCTCAGTGAGCGGTGGTGCGCTGGCTCGCACGGTGAACGTCAACAGCTTTTCCAGTGTGAGTGACAAGCAGTTTTAAGAAATGGGTATCGGTTTGGACAAGTTGCTGCGTCTGTGTTCCAGCAAACCCCTGCTAACTTGGTCAAAAATATTTGCAATTCTGTTAAGGCAGTAACTCAGGTTTGGTTTTACAAGTTTTCTAGGCAGAACTGGACACCTAGCTCCTAAATGATAATGGAGGAGATTGACTACATGGATTTTCCACTGGAGTGGCGTTATTTTGATCTCTAAATGAGCAGCTGAAAGTCAGTGTTCCCTTTGAAGCCTTTGGTTTCAGGAAGATAACCCACTATGAATAACCTGACAGTCGAGCCACGGTGCTGTTCAGATTTGCCTGGGTTCACATAATTTGCGTAATTCTTTTGCCATGAAACAGGAAAAATGATTAGTCCTCTAGAACATTGTTATTTCCCTGAACAAGTAAGGAAAGAGAGGGGTGGGAGTGGATTGTGAGCACAACCCATGGCAGCCTCTCTCATGAGCAGCAAATCCTTGAGACCTGCAGAGCTGTGGATTTAATCCATTAATCAAGAGGGGACTGGAACTGACTCTTCCTGCTGTGTATTTTGAGTTTTTCTATTGTGTCATTAATTCCTGGTTATTCCCTTGCAGTTAGCAGTAGTAACAAAGTTCCTTCCAGACATTCAGATAGCAGTGCTTCTGTTCCACGGCTTTGGCTTCTTGGGGTTTGCTTTTTGGTAGGTTCTATGTAAAAGACTGAGACCTACAAATAAATTGGCTTTGACAGGGATATTGATTCCAGTGTATTCTTCTTCCCCAGGAAATAATTACCTAAAAGCAAATCCTTTCCTTCTTTCTGCATACAGATAACATACAGGAGGAGAATATTGCCTGCTGCTTCTTTTCTTATTTTCAAAAGCCTGTCACACAAAGGAAGGAGCTGGATGTGGTACCGGCACATCAGCCTGGCCTTTGAGGGAGCAGGGAAGGGCAGCTTTGAAGGTTGATGGGGCACCCGCTGTATTTGAGTGTGACACTCGCCTTAGTGCATAAATCAGTAGTCCAAGCCTAATTGTGGAATACTGGTGGATTCTGAAGAAATGATAAAGGGGCTTAATAGAAGTGGAGATAAAGTGCAATTTACAGCCACTGGATCGTTTTGGTAGCTCTTGAAAGTATTAATCTCCTGTTATGCTACTGTCCTGCCTGTGTGCGCGGCAGTTACACAGTCCATACCTGTAGAACAAATGGAGCTTAGCATCTAAGCTCTTTCTGTATGTTAACGCAGTATTGCATTACTGTAAGCTAGCCTCTGCACTTCCTACACAGAAAAATTACACTGATGTAAGATACAGTGAGATTTTACTCTTTATGGTGAAGCCAGCAGAATTCGTCCTGTTAATGCTTTCAGATTTAAGTATTTCGGTGTCTGTGTGTGTGTATGTTCAGAAACAGTCTGTTGAGGCTGCCTTCCCCTCACCACCCCCAAAATACACTCAATGAACCTGGAAGCCTTTGCTTGCATTCAGGAGCGAGAGTGTGGATATGAGGTGGGATGCTGGTTCTCAAAAAGAGTGTTCTGCCGATGGTCCTGAGTGCAGATGTTACGAATATGCATGGCTGATCTTTTGGATACAGCTCCACTGCACTGTGTAGGATCAGGCACTGCTGTTACCCCATGCCCAGAGGCAGAATGGAAGTGGAAAGAAACGGCATGCGTGCTGCAGTCAGGCTTCTGAATTTCACAAATGCATGGTCCATGCCACTTATTTCCCCAGGCTGGCTGTAAAAGCTCGATCTCTGATCAATCCCAATTGGTGTCTGGGGATTAAGGCTACCTTATAGTGAGATACCAGGCAGAACATTTTCACCTTGCCCATTTTAGAATAATTATGCAGTGTTCTCATTTGAGGAGGCTGTGCAATCAGTTAAAGAATTGTTTAAATGTAACATGACTGGGAAATGACCATTCTCTGACAATGGTGACATACCTAAGAAACACATCTCCCCAAGTCACCAGGTCTCTATTAGTTGTCATTCTGTGATGCACATCTGCTTAACATCAGGCTCTACCTTATTCATCTGAAAAACCTAAACTGGCTGTTGCTCCCAAGAAAAAGAGAGCAATTAGAAACCTTTTTCAGAACTCCCTTCTGTGCCTCAGCTCAGTGGCAGAAGAATCTGCTTTCTATTAAAGTGATAAATTACATAATTGGAGGTGTAAGCAACCCCCACTGTAAAATTTGTCTTTGTCAGATATATAAAGCATTGATTTTCTTTGTTTGCTGATGCAAACCCCCGCTGGTATGAAGCTGTAGTCTCCCATCACCCTGCTACCAAGCAGAGGTTTGTGCTAGCACAGCTGGAGTCTGCTTCACATGTGTCAACCTTGTTCTCTCACCGCAGCATTTTGACTCTTCTGCCAGTGCCCGTGGGAATGCCCCATCCCTGCTGGCCCAGTGTGTCAGCCACTTAGAGTTCCCGGTGGATCCTATTATGCGGAGGATTTTATTAAGTATACAGTGATGAATTTATCTGCTGGAATCCTATTACTAACCCCCTGAAGCGAGTCATTGGTGTCCCCCAGCACATGCAATCACCAAATTGTTCCTAAACCCTGCTTTAATGTCAAGCTCCACAGCCTTTCCACTGATTGCCCCCACGAGCACGTGGAGTACGGACAGTTATCTTGCAGGAGAGGAGATGCTGCACACAACCAGCCCCAGGGAAGCCAGAAGTGCCATAGGCTCCACTCTTGCAGACTCTAAGATGATCGAGAAGTGCTTCTCTCAGAGCACTCGCTTCAGAGTGGACGCTGCTGCAGAATAAAAGGCGTGGGGAGCGTTGGTGTGAAGGCCGTGTCAGAGGGGAGGGGCAGCCCTCCTGCTTTGGTCTGCGGGAGCAGCAGCCCAGCCTCTGGAAACGGCACCGTCTTTCTAATCCAGTCGGGCTATTCCTTCTCAGCCCTTTACCCCTCACTTCCCATTTCTCCTTTTGTCTCCTTCTGCTTATTTTTCTTTTCTGCTTCTCTTGTCCCCCTCCCACATCCTGGTTTGGACGATCTGGCCCTGGGCACTCAGATGTGTGCCAAGTCTTTCTGCATGCCCTGAGAACGGTTGCCAAGCGCATACCCTTCATTCTAGGTCTTTACTGGGAGCCTGGAAATGCTGTTGGGCAAAGGGATTAGGAGCCCTGAGAATTAAACATTTCCAGCCACACAAATTTCATTTCCTGTGATCCGTTTCCCAGTCTAGGAGATCTCCTAAAGATTTCTTCCCATGTACAGTAGGAGCAGTCTCTGCATCTGTCAAGTTTCTCTTGTGCATGGAAAGTCTGAGATCTGCTGCTTTCCATTTCTGCCTCTTTTCCCTGGCCGAAGCCCATTCACATCGTCTGAGTCTGTCTAGATGGCTCTTTGCCATAGCTCATCTTATTCAGCAATCTGCACGCATAAATGTCCGCTTTTTTTTTTTTTTTAGCAGCCCCAGGAGACACCAGTTTTCACTGACTCCTTGTTTTCCAGAAAGATGATTCCATTCCCTTCCCAGTTGTATCAGAAGTGCTGCTGCTGGTGGTGGCCTGTCTTCCGCAATTAATTAAGGCTGCAGAGTCAGTTCTGCTGATTACATTGTGCTGGATTTTAACTTTGCCCAGAATGGCCAACTGGTTTGTTCCGTGCAGCAGCGAGCATGTTGCTCACCAGCAAGACGAAGGGAACTCCGACGGACCTTGAAGCCTGTCATGGGCCCCATGCGGTATTTTGGTCTGGGCTGTGCAAGATGTCTGTGTGTGTGAGATTGCAAATGACTCAATACTATGCATATATTCATCTCCATAAAGATTTGTGTAAAACTGGATTAAAATTCAGAGCAAAAATTTTCATGTTGGTTTTGCAGCAGACCTTACAGTGGCCTTCCAGTCCCTAAAGGGGGCCTACACGAGAGATGGGGAGGGACTTTATCAGGGAGGGGAGCCATAGGACGAGGGGGAACGGTTTTAAACTGGAAGAGGGGAGATTGAGATGAGATCGCCGGAAGAAATTCTTGGCTGTGAGTGTGGTGAACCCCTGGTTGCCCAGAGAAGCTGTGGCTGCCCCATCCCTGGAGGGGTTCAAGGCCAGGCTGGACGGGGCTTGGAGCAACCTGGGCTGGTGGGAGGTGTCCCTGCCCAGGGCAGGGGGTGGCGCTGGGTGGGCTTTGAGGTCCCTTCCAACCCAAAGCGTTCTGTGATTCTATGAACACAAGCTCCCCTCAGACCCTCTTGTACGTAAGAGCCTTTCCTCGCTGGTGTTCTGCCTGCGCCGCCCAGCCGGTCGCGGTGGCACTGAGGAGCAGCCAGGGCCTCTGCCGGCGCCTGCCCTCCGGAGCGAGGAGCTGTGTCCCCCTCGGCAGGTCCAAGTCCCTTCCCACGGCATTGCTGTCCTGTTGGGCACCCATCTTGTGGCCACCGGCTGGGTGCCAGGTCTGGGTGGTGACATGGAGTTTTCCAGTGGGAGGAGTGCAGTGAAGGCGGCAGTGCTCCGCAGGGTGTCCTGCAGAGGGAGTTTTTGGAGTGAGTACGGCTTTGGTCCATGATACTGTGAGCCAAGTGTCTGTGCTTCTGCAGAGGCTGTAAATCATTTATTTCTGGAGGGTTTAGCTTGTTTTCACACCACCTGGGAGGTGTTTCTCCAACAGCAAGCACCACAAACCCAAGAAACCATTTGATCCCGTGACAGCATGTTCAGTAGCTTTGTCCCCAGCCTGTCCCTGTGTCACTGAAGAGTTGCTTCTCCCCCCTCTCGTCTGTGGTAATTACAGCAGCAAAAGCGACTTATTTCTAGTTCATCATAGCGTGTATTGGCAGCGTGAAATCGAGTGCTGCTCTCGCCATCTGTGGGACTGAGCCCTGGGCTTTCCCGTCCCGCTGCCATGTGGAGCGGGACCGCAGCCTTGCGGGGACGCTGCGGGGCTTCCTCACGGTGCCTGCGCCTCTGCCACGGCTCTTCTTGCATTGTCCCTTGCCTTGAGTGAAGTTCCTCCGCAACACTAACTGGAAAAAAATAAAGACATTTTGAATTCTGGCAGTTCTTCCATTATAATTAAGGTGCCTGAAAGGATGCCTCAGGGAGAACAAATGCAGCTTCCTATTTACAGAGCTGGCTACGGGAGAGCTTCCTTATAACTTCTCTATCTTACGACCTATAAATTGTGTTTAATAGCTAATCTGTCACCTCAGGTTCTTGTATCAGAAAAGATGGTTTCCCTATTAATTTGAATCAGCACAGCATATTTACAGTTCCTCAGTGTGGAAATATTACTCTGTTAATGCTGCTCATCACAAAAATAATTTATCACCTGTGCTCTCTGCCTCTTGTTCTGGCCCATAGATTTTCCTGACTTAGCGTTACTCTTCCAATCCTGATATAATTTTAGTAAAAATAATCTTTAGGAAGGTTTCTCCTGCTACTGTTTTTGAAAGTCAGGAAAGGCTCATTTCTTCAGGGGTGCAATTTCAATAGCAAAATGTCATTCCAGTTGAGAGGCACTGATCCAGCTCTCCTCCCGTAGAAGAGATTTTTTGATCCACTTTTTCTTAATATCCGATCTCTAGACAGCGTGGCCAGGAAGAGGTTAATCATTTGCCTTGGAGAAAGGAATTAAAATCCTGCATCTGAGGGGCATAGCCAGCCTGCACCTGGGAGCCGAGCAGCAATATACCAGTTTACCAAGGCAGGGCGAGCGTGCAGAGGGAATGCCCGGGGTGAGGGCAAGCTCTCTAGCTCGAGCAGCTTCTGGGAGCAGAGGTATGAGTTTGCAGGGAAAAGGTGGCAGGGCTTCCTGATCTGGTGCTGGGCGGGTTGGAGAGGTTCATGGTGGCCACTCTGGGCACTGACGGGGAGCCACCACCATCCCTTAGCTACTCCCTTAGCTTAATTTAAGTAAGTGTTTTCCTTCCGCCCTTGATGTCAGAGTGTGTTTCTGTGCACTTGTAGTGTGGAAGAGGCAGCCGCTTAGAACGGTTAAAAGAGGCGGGCTTGAATCTGCGAATTCTTAGGTGAATTTAACTCCAGAGGTCCGCTTGCTGTCTGAACCTTGCTGCGACGTTGGAGTCTGATCATGTCTCATGGATGCAGAGCAAGAAGCTCACTTTTTACAGCTCATCTTGCATTCCCTGGGGATTAGTTCGGTGTCTTTATCAGTGGTATCACGCTGAAGCCTTTCTCCAGCTCATGGTGTTCAAATCAGAGATAGCTGGTTGGCACGTCCTGTGAGGTGCTTTCAGCTGCACATCTTGAACTTACCGTATGGATTCCCATTTCATGGGAGAGCTCTTGGTGGTGTACCTAGGGATAATCGCACCCAGGATGGTAAAGTGTGCTTGCTCCTTAAACAAGGAGCTCCAGTATCGGCTGCATTAGGCCATTTACGTCATAGCAAGAGGGGAGTAGCAAAATAAAAGTATGGCACACAGCTGGTTCCATAGCTGAGCTCAGAAGGCAAGAGCAGAAGGAAACGTGCCTTTCTTCCTGACGATGGAACCGCTGAAGGGGCCTCACCTGCTTACAGCCTGGTGGTGTGGTCGAGCTGCCTTTCTCCCCCTTACACCACTCGGTGCAAAGATCTTGCCTGTTAGGAAATAGAAAATTTGAACGGGGGATTGGGGAGCGCAGAGTCCGCTGCATGAACAGGATCACGAGCATAAGGATGCACTGGGAGCGCACAGCCAAGGACAGGAAAAGGGTGAGGCTGCCTCTTCAATGGTAGCACGGGGTTAACACCATTTCAAATAGCAAGGACAAGTGTCCTGAGATGCTGCGTCACCATCTCGGGTAGAAGGGTGGACTGGATCTTTCCTGAGCTAGGGTGCTAGGGAGGGGTGAGACCAGTCTCTGTGCGGTCACTCGCCCTGACTGCTGCTTTCTGGAGCGTTGGAAAAGATGGCTCTTGTGGAATTGGGTCACAGCAGCAGCTGGGTATCAAAGGAAATGCGCATGCAGGGACCATGGAGGACTCAGGGTCAGGGCTTTGGCGTGAACAGCCGTGCTGAGGCAGCAGATGTGCAGGAGGAACACATCCCTGTTCCTGGCTCCTTGCCATGCTCTCCGGCTGTGATGCTCTGGCTCTGCCAGGTGGAAGGAAGGCCTGCGTCCTGGTAGATGCAGTGGGCAAAAGAATCTGATTCTCAGATAGTTTGTCCTGTTAAGTACAGCTGTTTCTCAGTGCTAAGAACTCAGGTTTTCAAATAGCTATATTTATTTAAGATGTCCCCAGGGGACAGAGGCTCCAGCTGCTGAAATACTGTTGTCTTTGCTGCGGTCCCAAGGTGGTTTGGGGCTCAGTAACAAACGATGTTGTGCTAGAAGGACCTTGATGCTGCACAGTAAGAACTGCGCTCTGCGGCGTGTGGTGTGAGTGACCAAGCAGAAGTACGTGAAGATGTTGGTGACTGCGCACGGGCCTACTGGTATCGCAAGATAAGCAGCAGAGGCATCTCCCTTCTCCCAGTTAAGTGCTGGCTGCAAGTGTGTAAATTTTCCAAGAGCAGGTATTCAATGGATGTCTGGCCTGGAGAGAAGAGACTGCGGAGTCCTCATGGTGGCTGAGCCTGTAGCATGGTTGGTTATGTCAAGCTGCGCGTTCTGCTGCTGGTCTCTGACAGTGCTTTGGCGTCAGCCTGCAGGGTCTCGGGAGTCTATTGCTTTGACCTGAGCTTACTGGGTGGAGGGTGGAACAGAGCAAGCGCTCGTTTGCCATGTTCTCTGCAGGTGAATATCATTATTTGTCTGCTTTGTTAAGAGCTGCCATACACAGGAGTGTTTGCTGTATTAGCAGCACTTGGTGCAGACATTGAAGTAGTGGTGAGGGGTGACCTGCGCTGTGGCTACAGGGGAAGCGCTGCTCTGTGGGACAGCTCAGGCTGCTCCTGGAGTGCAGTTTTCTGCAGCGATCACTTTTCTCTGTTTGCCCAGTGGTCTCTGCATCTTTGCAGGGCTGTCCTTCCCCTCTACCAGGTACACACACACTGTACGCTTCAGAGAAAGAGGTAATCCTAGCCCTGTTCTCCCGAGTCAACCCCATTTCTGCTGCCTCCACCTGAGCTGCCCTGAGGGGTGTAGAAGAACTGCAGAGAGCAGGATTTCTAGCTGGTAGTCACATTCTTTCTCCAGAGTGGCCTTTTGTGGCTTTAATTTCTAGGACTGGGGCCTTCTGACTTGTTTCCGTGAATACTTGTACTTACTTTTTCTCTCTTATCCTTGCAGGCAGCGTCCTCAGCACTGAGCAGTCTGGGCCACGTGTACACAGCCATTGGGGACTACCCAAATGCTCTGGCGAGCCACAAGCAGTGTGTCCTCCTTGCAAAGCAGTCCAAAGATGAGCTCTCTGAGGCGCGGGAGCTGGGCAACATGGGAGCAGTGTACATTGCAATGGGGGATTTTGAAAATGCGGTGCAGTGCCACGAACAACATCTTAAGATCGCCAAGGAGCTGGGGAACAAGCGGGAGGAAGCTCGAGCCTACAGCAACCTAGGCAGTGCTTACCACTACCGGAGAAACTTCGACAAAGCCATGTCCTACCACAACTACGTGTTGGAGTTGGCCCAGGAGCTGGCTGAGAAGGCCATTGAGATGCGAGCTTATGCTGGCTTGGGCCACGCAGCCAGATGTATGCAGGACCTGGAAAGGGCTAAGCAGTACCATGAAGAACAGTTGCACATTGCTGAGAGCCTGCAGGACCGAGCTGCTGAAGGCAGAGCCTCCTCCAATCTAGGTAAGGACATGGAGCCCTGACATGGAGCAGAATTCGCCTGGGAATGCCGTGACTATCAGAGCTGCTGCCAGGATGCAGGCGGTTTGCTGTGTGCTGTCTTCTCAGTTAACCCCAGTTTCACCAGATTTTCTTCATGAATTAAACAGGCACTTGGCAGATTGTGTGCCAATGTAACGTAATGTGTCCCACGTTCAATTATTAACTTGCTCAGAAGGGCACCAGAAAACAAAAGCTCATGGCAGAAGGGAATGAACTGGTAAAGTGCATTTGAAGAGCTACTCAGGTGTCAGAAATAAACGTTAAGTCTTGCATTAAGGCAAGAAGTGACGTGGTTTATTACCTGCCCTTTTCTTTGCGAGCTTCTCAGCAGGATATGTCAATGTATTGCTGCCTTGTAAGTTGGGAGACACATGGGTCAAATCCTAAGTTTGTTTTCAGAATGTACACATTAAAATAACAAAGTATAGGAGTCTCATTTCTTCTAAGGAGAGACATTGGCATCCTGCTGGCAGGCGGGGAGGGACTGAGTTACATCAAAGCAAAGTCCATTCCTGCTTCTTCCTCACGGCAACAGATGTGGAAGCGACCAAAGATGCTTTTCCATCTCTGCCATGGGATGCGGCATTTTGTGCTGCTGGTGTTCCAGCTGTGGTTGGGGATGTGTTCTCAGCTGGCTGGCAATGGCGGAACAGGGCTGTTGCTGGTGTAACAAAATCTGTTTGCTGGCAGCCCCTGAATCTCCGCTCTTGCAGGCTGCCCCACGCTGTAAATTAGCTTCTGTTTCTGCTTGGCAGTTGGCACTTGGTTCATTTGTAGATGCTAATTGTACTCTGATGTTATCAACAGCAGGTAATTGAAAAGAGCTTGATGAATTACTTAATTTCTCTTAATAGCTGAGTCTTCAGGAGCTGAATGAAGAAGATAAGGTGAACTGGAGAGCACAAAACTGTCCTGGCTTTCCAGAACCGTCCTAGCTTCCCAGATAGTGTTGCGAATTTTCTCCTCTACACAAATTAGGGCAAATGTGTGAGGCAAAATAGGTTTGTGAGGCAAAAGCCTTGTGGCTGCTTAGCGTTAGAGAGCGATGAGCATTGATAACATTTCTGCTTGTGTGACAGAGCACCCAACAGGCAAGAGGGCTGGGGGTGCAAAGCCTTGCATCTGGCTGCTTCTGACATTTGTAAGGGCTTTTGCAGAGACCAGCAGCAGATGCATCTAGCAAAGCACAGATCACGTCCCCCACCTCTGCTGCCAGCGTGCGGCTGGTCTTGGGCAGCGGCAGGGACGTGAGGGATCCACTGGTCTGCGACAGGGATGGAGGGGCCCACGTGGAGGAACGGGACCTTGGATTGTCCAGGCAGGGAGCAGGGCGAGGTGTAAGCTCTGGGTCGTTGGCGGGGGAGATGGAGATGACGTCCTTGGCTATGCCTGGGGAGCACACTGGCTTCCCAGCTCATGTCAGGACAGAGGGAAAGTTCCTGTTGCTGTGAAGCTGAACTTAATGTGTTTTGTCTCCAGTGGAAGCTGACCAGAGGGTGTGCAGGCTGTTCGGACGGTGGAGTTACTGGGAGACGTCATGGCTGTGTTCAGCCGTGAGCGCCTATAAAATGGGGGTGGAGGTGCTCTGAGCAGCACCCTCCGAAACACTTGCTGCTTTCTGGAGAATTGCCCCAGTTCTTTCTGAGCAAATCCAGGGAACTGAGGAAATGCAGTCTGGGGAAATGGATTCTGTCACTTGGTTTTGCTTTTCTTCCCTACATCGGCGTGGTGGTGAGCCATCTCGGATTTTCCTTATTGTCTCCTCCTGTTTTTGTGAGCCCTTTGCCGCTGGGCAGACCACAGCTCTTTTGTTAGAAGAGCAAGCTTAATTCAAGTTCTGTACTATTTCTTCTCATTGCCTGTATGTTAAATGTTGTCTGTGTCTGTGCTGCTCAGCATCATAAAAACCCAACAGACTGAGACAGAAATGTTGAGAGGAGATGGGGTTAGCAATTCGCTGCAAGGGCTGATGCTCGCTGCAGTTGCTTTACCTCATCCCAGAACGAAACAAGCGCTGGTGCAAAAGGAAGCAGCTTGCTCCACTTCCTCAACCTTCACGGTACTCGCTTGCGGTTCAGATTCTCTCTCAGTTTTGCTGGCTCGAAATCAGTCAGGTTGGGACTAGAAAATTCAGCTTAATATCATTATTAATCTTACAGCAGCTTTGGATTTAATTATGCTTTCAGCATGTAATTGCAGAAATTTTTGTTAAAAAAAAAAAAAGAGTTTCAGTGCAGCAGAGAATGTTTTTCTTGTGTTGGATTGGATATAAGCCTAAATATAACTTTCAGTTGGTATGCTGACTCAGCCACTCTACACTTTGTATTAGGATAGTTTTCCTAGCTTCTGAGTGCAGGATCTCACGTTTCAGCTGTTATTTGGCTATATTTTTATGTCTTCTCTGTCAGAGTTAAGTTATACTGGAGAAAGAGAACATACAGTTCTTGTTGAGAAAGTCTATTACTGTTGTTTAAAATGCATCCAGTACCAATTAAAAAGTCAAGTCTTAATTGTCTCTTTCATCTAATCCACATGCAAAACAAAACCTCATCAAAATAACCGTGCTGACGGGCAAAAAAATGTATCTAAATGTGTGTTTCCAAGCCAGAATGTTGGAGTTGGCCTCTTTGCTGAAGCAACAGAAATTTTCTGTTTGCATTTCACTGATTTAGATGGAAAGCTCTCATAAGTGTACTATCTAATGCTGAGCAAGACGGGCACGGAACATAACATAGCCCAGCTGCTGTAGTGCTCTGCGGGGAGATATAACGCGCTCTGCGACTCAGTAAGCAGAAGGTAATGGACTGAGGGCCAGTCACAAGTTATCAAGCCCTTCACAACAAGGAGATGTGGAGTTTAACCAGAAGTCTCAGATTGTCAGCCTTTGCAAAGCAGATGGTGTTTCCAAATGCCAAGGCTCCATGTAGAGAGCTGGCTTTTCAGCCTCTGCAGCTCTTAAGTGTTCCCATTGCGATGGAGAGAGAGGACGCTTCAGATTATTAATAAAACACAATTTAGTCTCTCCCTTGGTTCTTAGCATCTCTTTGCAGTTACAGTGAACTTCTACGTGTATCTTCATGTGCATGGTGTGTTGTCCAAAGGTGCCAGTTATTTTCTCTTGCAGCGTTTTTGCAATTGGGGTCAGAAAATGCTGGTTACGTTTGGCCATCTCTTCCCAATTGCCGAAGGACGAGCTGACTCGCCCAAGACCCCTTTCCCTCATCTCTCACTGCTCCCAGGCACGCTCCTCCATCCAGCTGCATTGCAGCAGGGCACGCGTCAGACGGTGGATGCTGTTAGCCTCTGTCCGCACCGAGGATGGGACGGGGTTCTTCCAGCACGTGGGTGAGCTTCAGAGCCACTTGTGCTCTGCTTCAACTTTCAGCGTGTTCTGTTTCATTCTGAAAGAGCAGGTTCAGTCAAGAGCGATGTTACCTGGCTCTAAGCTGGAGGCTTAGAAACTTAGGGGTTTGTTCTGCACTGGTTAGTGCTGGTGGGAGACTGGAGGTCCCCTCGGCCTCTGCTGTAACCGCCTGCCGGGCTCCAGCACAGGAGCTGCAAAGACTGTCCCAAAGTTAGTCTGACACATTCTCTCCCACCTTACCGCTTTGTTGCCTGAATTGGAAAAATCAGTGATTTACCTAGGCAGAATGTAACTTTTATGATGTTTTTGCTGATGTCCTGTACAGGTGTCTACCCAGTTGTAACTGTGTTCATCATTAAGGAAAGACAGCTTGTGAATTACTGTAATTTGTGCCAATTTTGATGCTTTACTCTATATGAGGCAGTAAAGGCTATCTCTGGCCATCTCCCCTCATGTCTGCTGGGTTCTTGTCTTGGGTCTGTTCCGCTCTACCCTTCGCGTGCTGTTCCAGAATGCAGTTTAGCTGCCTGACCAGAAAACTATCTTTTACTTTGAAGTCAATAGTTATAGCTGTAAGAATGAGTCAGAATGCTGATGCTTCAAAGTGACAGTGTGTTTCTGGATCCTTCTTCCTTAAGTGCCACAACAGATGGGTGACAGCTCAAGCAAACTAATGTGATAGCAGGCTCCATGGGTGAGAAGAGCACAGCTTTGTTCTCTGTTATGCTGCTTGGTTTTGTCCTGGGTATCTCCTGGTAAACATTTGCTCACTGTTTTTCTCCTTTCTTGGCAGTAAAGAGGCTGACTAAAACATTTAGAACTGTGGAGGCTTCATCTCCCATGCATCCGTGAACCTCATTTTTGTCTGGTGAGGAATGCACAAAAAGAGTATATATTTGGTAGGTGATGATTTTGGAGTCCGAGTCAGAACCTTTCCTTCCTGGGCCATCCTTTGTGATTACCCCTGGCAAACGATGGAAACATACCAGGAGGTGCTGTGTGGGGTCTCGTACCAGGTTCCTCTTTTCCCAAGAGTAATCTTAATTTTTAGATGAAATCCTGGGAATTTGCTTGAGCAGGGCTTGTGACAGAGAGCAGCCTTTTTGGTGGACATAATGTCCAAGGTGAGCTGCTTTTCTTCTCATCTCCAGATGGTGAGTCTTTGCCCTTGTAGTCTTGAAGTGCGTGTCTTCGTATAGTGTACTGCTGATTTTCGTCACCCCGTTCTTGTTGCTCTGGTATGTAAGTTTGTCCAGTCCTTCCTCCATAATAATCCCATCCTTCTCTGTGTCAGCAGTGCTGCTTAACTGGGTTTCCTCAGCACATCGCGAGTAGCACTCGCATCCTGTGTGCCAAAGTCACCACTAAAAATTTTTAAGAAGGTTTCTTCTTTTTTCTGCTTTCTGACTCTTAATTAAGAGGAATTTCATCCAAGAACAAGTTATGCAGGCAGCCAGCTGAACTCAAATTTGCTTTTAACCTGTTTTCTGTCCTCTCTCTCCCTTTTACGGTCACTTCAAGCTGAGTGCTTTCCCACACCCGGTTGCTCGGAGGAGGTGGAGAGTGGTGCTGGCAGAGAGCAATGGCATGTCTTGTCTCCTTGAGGCGTCTGTGCGTTTAGCAGTAAGAGATTAGGAAAAGCTTGCTCTTATTCTGGAAACCCTGGTTTTTCCGGGGTGGCTTTCAATGACCATGTGTTTAGCTTTCTCATAGGTGGGCCCCGCTGTGTTGCGTCCCTCTGGGCAGGGTCTGGCTGCCCGCGCTGGAGCCAGGGCACCCCGAGGTGCTGGCTGGGGGGACACAGCGTTCAGGAGACAGGACTGGGAGCGCCGGCTCCTTGGGGCAGGGCTGGTTCTGCCTGCTTCCAGCTCGGACAGCCTTGTTTCCAGGGGAGAGATTTAGCTAATTCCATCTTTTTAGTTCCTGAAGCAATGGGACACTTTCACAGTGACTGTAGTGACTGTTTTTTGCAGTGTATATGTTATTCAGCTGTGTATCCAATCCAGTTCCACCTCTTGTAATTACTTTGTGTTTTTTCTGCAAAAATTGTTGGTCTTTCCTGTGAGTGCCCTGCTGTGTGTGGCTGTCCACCGAGCCCCAGCACTGACCGTGTCTCCAGATGGGAGATAAAGGGCCAAAATACTCACATGGGGTCACATAGCTTAGTTCATCCCGTCCTTGCTGCCGCCACCTTCCCTCGTCATACCGGAGGGAAACATCGGTGTGTAGCAGCCAGAGATGCAATAGCTAACGCTGATCAATCAGAGACACAGGCTCATTGGAGCTGAGGAAGGATTTGGCCAGGAGCTGGACTATGACACGAGGGAGCCAGTCCCTCCTGCCATCAGCTCTAGCTCTGCTCACGGTTGCAGTGCAAGGGGAGAGAAACGAACTGTCGTCAGCAGCCAAGGGTTTGCTGGTTTTGTTCTGCCCGTGGTTTCTAAATTGCCTTCTCCTGAAGCCTCATGTTACTGGGGAAGTGAGCAGAATTTTTGAATGACTTGCTTTGATAGAAATACAGGTAATCCAGCCAGAGTGCTTCATGCTGGCGTAATGGAACTTGGGTTTTCAATCCCACATGAGTTTAAAAAATGTATCTGCGAGGTCCAAATTGCCTCGGGAAAGCAAATTCAGCCCTCGTGTTCCAGGCTTACTTGGAAAGCCTCTGTCTTCAAATTTGTCTTTAAAAGTAGAAGCCAAGAGGAGGCTGATGCGCAGGGCCTGATCGCAGTCTGCTGCGCTGGCCGGTGGCCGGGGAAGGCAGCTGCCTCCTGACTCGCCACATCTCTTCCCCCTCGACACGTTGGTTGAGGGGAGATGGAAATTGCAAACTGTTTTATTTTAGGGGCAGGGAAGGACCTGAAGCTGCCTTCAGGTACCAAGTACCTGTGACAAATCTGCGGACTCTGTGTTTGCAGGGCCTCCTTCAGCGGCTCCTGGATCTCCAGGCCTGCTCACGAGTGTTTCCAAAGGAGCCACATGTATTATTAGCACAGAGTTTAACTGAAGCGTAAGTTGTAACATTAGCAGATTCACAGCGCCTGTTCCCATGTCTCATAACAAATACAAGATGATTTGACTGAAATTGAAAAGCAAGTGTTTTCTTGCTCAGTGTGTTGAGTATGAGCTCTGGTATCACCAGGTATCACTGACGGAAGAAAAAAAAAGTAGCATAATTAAAAAGAAAATGGGCATTTTATAAGGCCAAACTGTCTGGTTGTTGTGGTGAGTGTGTGCTTCGTGTGTAGTATAAACCTTCTCTGGGATCGGCCTGTTAGGGGTGAGGAAGCAGTTCGTCTGAGAGGGGCCGTGCCATGTCGGCGGTGCCGGGGACGCCTCGGGGTGCTGTGGGGAAAGGGCCAGGCCATGAGCTGCCGAGGGCCGGGCTGCAAGAAAGGCCTGGCATGGCAAGGCGTTGCAGAAGGGTCAGCCCAGAGGAGTGCTTTTGTTGAGCCCGTTTCTGTTATTTTTCAGGTATCATTCACCAGATGAAAGGCGACTATGACACTGCGCTGCGGCTGCATAAGACACATCTGTCCATAGCTCAGGAGCTCAGCGATTACGCGGCCCAGGGCCGGGCCTATGGCAACATGGGCAACGCTTACAACGCTCTCGGCATGTATGACCAGGCTGTCAAGTACCATCGGCAGGAGCTGCAGATCTCTATGGAAGTCAATGACCGAGCCTCTCAGGCTTCTACACACGGGAACTTAGCAGTTGCCTATCAAGCGCTGGGTGCCCATGACCGTGCTCTGCAGCACTACCAAAATCATCTCAACATTGCCCGGGAGCTGCGAGACATCCAGAGTGAAGCACGGGCCCTCAGCAATTTGGGCAACTTCCACTGCTCACGAGGAGAGTATGTGCAGGCAGCCCCTTACTACGAGCAGTACCTGCGCTTGTCCCCAGAGCTGCAGGACATGGAAGGGGAGGGGAAAGTTTGCCATAACCTTGGCTATGCCCATTACTGCCTTGGCAACTACGAGGAAGCTGTTAAGTACTACGAGCAGGATCTTGCCTTAGCAAAGGATCTTCATGACAAGCTGAGCCAAGCCAAAGCCTATTGCAATCTAGGCCTGGCCTTCAAAGCCTTGATGGACTTCAGCAAAGCAGAGGAGTGTCAAAAGTACCTGTTGTCCCTGGCCCAGTCTCTGAACAATTCCCAGGCCAAATTCCGAGCTCTGGGGAATTTAGGGGATATTTTTGTCTGTAAAAAAGACGTAAATGGTGCAATAAAGTTTTATGAGCAGCAGTTGAGCTTAGCCCATCATGTTAAAGACAGGAGACTGGAAGCCAGTGCCTACGCAGCCTTGGGCACTGCATACAGAATGATACAGAAGTGTGACAAGGCTTTAGGTTACCACACGCAGGAGCTGGAGGTGTACCAGGAGCTGGGAGATATGCCGGGCGAATGCAGAGCACATGGTCACCTTGCTGCAGTGTATATGTCACTTGGGAAGTACACCATGGCCTTCAAGTGTTACGAAGAGCAGCTGGAGCTTGGGCAGAAGTTGAAGGACCCCAGCATAGAAGCCCAAGTCTATGGTAACATGGGCATTACCAAGATGAACATGAATGTCATGGAGGAAGCTATCGGCTACTTTGAACAGCAGCTGGCCATGCTGCAGCAGCTCAGTGGAAATGAATCTGTTTTAGATCGGGGCCGAGCATATGGGAACCTGGGAGATTGTTACGAGGCTCTGGGAGATTTTGAGGAAGCTATAAAGTATTACGAACAGTACCTGTCTGTGGCTCAGAGCTTGAACCGTATGCAAGATCAGGCAAAAGCCTACCGGGGCTTGGGCAATGGGCACAGGTGAGAAGCACTGTACTAATGACGGACAGTGAAGTACAAGTACAAATGGATGCATTGTGTTACTGGTGGGGTGTGTTTGTGTGGCCACTGTACACGTGCACGGGGATGTGGCATAGGAGTCCTCTGGATGCTGAGGACTGTGCTACCAGCTCAAATAACGAAGCTGATGTTGCTCTGCCCTGAGAGGAAGAGAAGTTTATAGGGTGGCAGAAGGAGGTTGGGATGTCTCCTGGGGGGAGCATTTTTCTCTGCCTGAAAGATTTGAGCTGGCCTCTAGAGGAAATGACAAAACACCTTCTTTCAAGAAAATACTGGCAAAATAAACACTGTTGTTTTCTTCCCTTGTAGGGCTATGGGAAGTTTGCAGCAAGCTCTGGTGTGCTTTGAGAAGAGGCTTGTGGTGGCACATGAGCTGGGGGAGGCATTTAACAAAGCCCAGGCCTACGGGGAGCTGGGGAGCCTGCACAGCCAGCTGGGGAACTATGAACAAGCCATTTCTTGCCTGGAGCGGCAGCTGAACATCGCTCGAGAGATGAAGGACCGAGCTCTGGAGAGCGATGCCGCCTGCGGCCTTGGCGGGGTCTACCAGCAGATGGGGGAGTACGACACAGCCCTGCAGTATCACCAGCTGGACCTGCAGATCGCGGAGGAGACCAACAACCCCACTTGCCAGGGCCGGGCCTACGGGAACCTGGGCCTGACCTACGAGTCCTTGGGCACCTACGAGAGGGCGGTGGTTTATCAGGAGCAGCATCTCAGCATTGCAGCACAAATGAACGACCTTGTAGCCAAAACTGTGTCTTATAGCAGTCTGGGGAGGACTCATCACGCCTTGCAGAACTACTCTCAGGCTGTGATGTACCTGCAGGAAGGTAAGAGGCTGAATTAGGCGACACAGCATGCAGTGGTAGGTGGGGGGGGACAGGAGGGAGGCCTGAGGACATGGAGAGAAGTGAGGTATTGTGAGCCTGGCACTGAGAGGATGTGTTTGACAGTGGCCTTTGATGCAAAAGCTCTTGCAGACTTCCGTAGCTACTGTTGAGCATCCAGTGATGAGTAGTTGTGCGAGCAGCTGTCCAAGTGGGCTGTTATGGTCAGCACGCCATGTCAGTTGGAGCCTTCCTGGCGTCCTACAGACAAAGCATTGCAAAGCACAATCTGTGCCTTCCTGGGGACATCTCAGCTAGCTCTGAGCTTGAATCCAGACTGCACCTGGCAGAGTCTCTTTATGAAGCCGAAGCCTACAATGTGTGAACCTTCTCTACAAAATAGCATTGCATACCAGGAACTTACTCTGGGAAAACCACATCAGGTCATGATGGATCTCTCTGATCCTGAGAGCAGGTCTCAAACTGATGTGTGCCTTGCTGGTAGCCACCTGGCTTTTCCTTCTGTGTTGAAGTGGGAGTGAGACCAGGTGGCTGAGTGTCCTCTAAACTGTGAGTGAAACCAAGCTGTGTTTGATAGAGGGGTCAGGGAGGTTCAGCCCTCAGTGTCCATGAGCCATCTGCCACTGCTGAGCGCCGGGGACAGCACTGGCTTGTGAGTTGTACTGCTGCAAGGGATTCCAGCATGCAAGAGGCATCTGTTCAAGGTGGTGGCTCTCTGATGGAGGAGATGAGCAGCATAGCTGGAGTGTATGAAGCTGGAAGCCGAAGGATTAATTACATCAGTTAGTCTGGTTTTCCTGAAACTGACCTTGGCAGGATTCCAGTATGCTGAGGGAATTCAATTAAGTTGGAAGGGGAAAAATTAAATACAGCTCCTTCTCCTGGTGTGACGCAGAATTCCTGAAAAGCCTGCAGATGCTAGCTGCTGCGGAGCTGCGTGGTCATGGCAGGGTCCCCGCTCCCCAGTCCGCGGGAAACCTGAGGTGCCTAAGAGGAGGCATCCCTGTTGTCAGCAGGGCCCACGGAGGCGAGAGGTTTGGAGCGTGGTGGAAGGGGGGATGACACAGAAGGTGCTTCTGGAAGTGAAACGAGCTCCAGGTTGTTCACGCCAGGACCCTGCCCTCTTGCTCTGGCTCAGTACATGAGCCACACAGAGTCTGCCAGAAGGCTGGAGAAAGCTGGTGGGAAACGAGCCAGTAATGTGGCAAGAGGTGTCTTTTCTGGCAGCGTTTGGCAGCTCAGTGTGATTTTTGTTTGTTTGTGTGGGTTTTAAGGTTTAGAAGTTGAACTTTCCGATAGGGGCTTACTGAGTGTGTTTCAAGGGACTGCCCCTTAACCTCACTTAGGGAGGTCTTGGTCCATGGAAATGTCTGTCTTGCTGAGGCACCTCTCACGCTGGTGCCGATTCGAGTGTCGGCAGCAGCTTCCCAGTGGTGGCACTGCCCTGCTCCATGTCCCATCGCTCAGCAGCTCCGTGGCCGCTTCTGCCTGCCACGGCAGCCCGGGAGACCGGGGGCCACCTGAGCCAAGAACCCGCCAGGCTGCTGAGGCAGAATCGCACCACGGGGCCGCCACAGTGCCCTCTCCCCTTGGCCCTCTCTCACTTCGACTCCTTTTCAGGACTGAGGCTGGCAGAGCAGCTGGGACGCAGAGAAGATGAAGCCAAAATCCGCCATGGCCTCGGCCTCTCCCTCTGGGCGAGTGGGAACCTGGAGGAGTCTCAGCACCAGGTATACCGTGGTCTGCCCCGTGCTGGCCAGCTTGTGTCCTCTGAGCCATTTGGGTCATTCCTGTCCTCAGGGGAGGAAATGCCTGGCGCACGCTGGGGAGGGTGTGTAATGCACGGAGCCGATGCAGGCCCCTGTGCCTTTCCGCTCCATCCGAAGTCACCTCCCCTCTGCCAGGGATGCTGCCATCCTGGGGGGCTGTCTGAGGCAGACCTCCCCTGCCTGAGGGTGTGTTGGCCCTGGATCCTCCTGCTCTCCCAGCCAGTGCTTTGTGCTGTGTAAGGAAGTCACCGTGGCTGTTTTCCCTCCCAGCTGTACCGGGCCTCGGCACTGTTTGAAACCATCCGACATGAGGTGCAGCTGAGCACAGATTACAAGCTGTCACTCTTCGACCTGCAGACATCCTCCTATCAGGCCCTGCAGCGAGTACTTGTCAGTCTCGGTAAGAGATGCCATCATACGCTGAGCTGAACTCCAAGCCCATGCCATAAGTTCAACTGAAGTTGCGGGGAGGCAGTTCATGATACACCTTCACTCCTTATCTGTCCGATACAGCACAGCATTTCTTTTCCAGGACAGAAATAAGGGTCTCCTACTTTGGGTGTCAGGCGCCTTTGGATCTTCTTTCTTGCTTCGTCCATTCATTTGCCTTTCTGTGGCTCATTTTCCCATACATCGTGTTATTACCTGCAGCCAAGATGGTCTATGGGACTGTATTCCGGCTGCTCTTTCCAGAATAAGTGCTGTGACCCTGGTTTCCCAGGCGTTAGTTTGGGTTGGGATAGCAGCTGTCCCTTTTCCTGCACGTTGTGCTACAGACCACACTGGTGTCAGCTCTGAGAGATGGCTTTGTCTTTTCAGGTCACCATGATGAAGCGTTGGCAGTAGCAGAGAGAGGACGAACGAGAGCATTTGCTGACCTGCTTGTGGAACGTCAGACTGGGCAACAGGACTCTGATCCCTATTCTCCGGTGACCATTGACCAGGTCCTGGAGACAGTGAATGGCCAGAGGGGACTTGTTCTCTACTACTCACTGGCTGCAGGTTATCTGTACAGCTGGCTGCTGGCTCCTGGGGCAGGTGAGGTTCTTCTTGGGGATGAGACAAAGGGAGAATTGTACCATTTGTAGCTTGGACTGAATCTGGGACCAGAGTGAACGTACGAGGGAATCCTTTCCATCTAGTACCTTAAAGCTGAATAGACTGGAAATGATGGCGTAGCCACAGCAATAATGACATAGAAGTGCTTATTCAGGGCTTTGATGCTCACCTGGAGATGGAAATGTTTCACGTGTTTAATATTTCCATTTTTCAACCTCTAATCCATATATATTTCCCACAGGGCAGAGCAGAGCAGTAATGAGATTTCAAGTATGTTGGCTCTGTGAGAATCTTCTATGCAGAAGAATCCCTACTTTAATTATATTTCTGTGCCTTATCCTTTCAAAAGCTTTTGACATTTATTCACTGAAGTGGATTGCAGAAAACAGAAGGGCGTCCCTGCTTCCTGATATGCCATTGAACTGCCTGATCCTCTGAATTCTCCTCGTATGAATGTGGAAACACTTATCACAGAGGAGCAAGGAGGATTAATTTGAAGAGGATTGCTTTTTGCAGACAGCTGTTGTTCATTATCTAATAAAGCGATGACTGTAAATTTTCATGAGTTCTTTCTGGATATAATTTAATAATTGCAGCCCTTCACCATGACAAAGCTAAAGAGATAAAAAGCACTATTTAGATTGCACCAAAAATGCTTCAGGAAGGGAAGCAAACATTCACACGTGCTTGACTTCAGATGGGGTGACAGCGATTGGAAGATAGGCTTTTTGGGGGTGTTTTGCAGTGTAGCGTGTGTAAGTGTAAAATGGTGGTGTCCTGCTACGCGTCCAGTCACTAATTGGCTCTTCAGGCCTGTAGTTTGCACAATAAAATGCCAGTAATTCTATAGTATTAATATCAAGCTGAACTTACTAAAAAGATATGGATCAGAAGTGTAGGGTTTGCCACTGGGCTTCATGACCAGTCTCCCTCCTCCTTGCCCAAACTGGGTCTTGTAAAAAAGCAGTTGCGCTCTTCAGGTGCGTGGGTTTGTGACTGCCTCCTTGAAGGCACTGTCAGGTGCTGGGAAGGAGAGGGACTGCGGTGCTTCAAGGGTTCCACTTGAGCGGCTTTGCTGGGGAGCTCTTCAGCAGTGACTCCAGCCCAGCCACAGTGACCTCTTCTTGTGCCGCTAGTGCTGACAGAGAGAGCAGCTTCAGTGGCAGCCCAGGATCCTCATTATCCCGCTGAGATGGGACCCTTGGAGCCTCTTCGCTGATTCTGTCTTTGCTGCTGTTACCGCAGAAGGAGTTGCTTTATTCTTTATTCCTCCACTCTTCTTAACTGGTCTAATAATTTATGCTGTCAAGGCAAACAGGGCATCCAGAGCAGCCTTTTACTGTTGATCACAGGCTGTAGAATTAATTATATCAGAAAGGATATGCCAGTCTGAGTGGAGGAAGGTTTTATCTGCAGTAATAGTTGAATTCTTAACAAAACAGTGAGTGTCCTTTATCTGGTTTACCCATTGTGAAATGCTATCTTTTTATATTTTACTATGCATTAATCCATCTTTTTCTTTCTTTGTATATAATGTATTTTCATGCATATGAGTGAAATGAAAAATCTTTGTGTGATGTGAGGAGGTTCTGCTGTACTAATAACACTTTTGTTCAGCATTTGAGCCTTGTGTGTTCAATTTGTGTGATCAGAGGCTATTAAATAGGTATTTTTCATGCACGTCTATTGAAATGCGAATTACTCTGGTAGGTGCTTGTATGAAAGATCTGTTTTATAATTTATACGAGACTGCTGCAATAGCAAATGCATTCTGAGCATCTCATAAAAGCACTGCTCTGCCTTTGTACTTTTGAGCCATCACCTGCAAAGCACAAAACCCGATTTTAAAAGCAAGGCTGTAATACGGAATGCTGGAAAAGCCCTGTGGAGACGTGGCACGGAATGCCTTGCCCCAGTTGTACTCAAATGCTGTGCCACTTCCTAGACAGTTGCTGGCAGTGCTCTTCCTGCCCTGCAGAAATAACCTCGTGACTCTGGTACCTTGCAGGAATTCTGAAATTTCATGAGTATTATCTGGGTGACAGCCTGACAGAAAATGCCGGGGAATTCCACGAAGCCAACAGCGTGACCCTGCAGACAATAACAAACTCCGCGCTGGAACAATACATCTCAAGTGTGCGGGAGGCTCTGGGTGTGGATTCCTACTATACCCGGTAAGTTGGGGAGGGGGCTCTAACATCCTGGTTCCTGCACTCCCACCTGAAAGCAATTTATAACCGTCTGGGCTGAGCTAATCGGCTGAGAAGTCTGAGAACTGAGAGTCAGAGCCGGGGCAAATTTTCATTGCAGCCATGAAAAAATTGCTTTATTTTTGTATCCATGGCTATTTTTCTGCCAAGTAACTCTATATGCACATGCAAATAAGGTTTGAACCCATAGGCTGGGTAATGAATGTATAGATCGGATGAGGAGGCAGATGCCATGTCTGACTGTATATGGGCAGATTCCATCCTACTTACAGTTGCCAGTGTAATTAATTCCCCTTCAAAGGTTTACTTATGAAAAGCTGCAAATACCACAGGAATTCCACCCCCCTCCAAATATGTTCCCTTGTGGCTATAGCTGAGTAAATAATTTACAGTGAATTAATCTGTCTGATGAGCTTCAGCAAAGAGGGAGGAACCTTACTCCAGCATATTACTCAGATAGGTCCCACAACTATGTTTCCTCATTTTTTTTATCCTATGGATTTATCGCAAGTCAGGCTTTTTTGCTTGTTTATACTCAATCTCATGATCTCTCATGGTATTTGGTTTGATTTATTGATTGGATAAGTATTAATATAGTTTCTATGCTGATATTTACAAGTAGTTTTTCCTCTGAATGCTTCTGTCTGACAAACAGAGTTGGGGATGTCCCTGTCCTCGTATGTTCTTTTTGAATGAAGCGTACAGGGTAAAGGATGTGGCGACAGTTTAGCTTGCTGTTATAAGTGAAGCTTGCTACCTAGTCAGAAATTGCTTTATTTTGTGTGGGTTAGTAACACACTGGCAGTTTGCAGGTCTAGTTTACTACTGGTAGAAAAGGGACCTATATGTATGTGTTGGCTGGCTAACAAATCAGCCCCCAAAATGGTTTCAGTGGAGACACACTTTTAGGTTATATGGTGGTTTAGGCTTTTTTTTAAACAGTTTTGCATTTTTCTGCAGCGCTGAGATTTGCGAGTGAAACACTCTTGAGTCCCCGAGGCTGTGGACAAACGTCCTCTGGCCCAGCTTTGATGGTGGCAGCACTAACGGTGCCATTGTCAGCCCGTGTTCGAGGTTGCCACCCTGCAGGTCCCTCTCTGCGTGCGACCCGCCGTGCAGGGACAGTGCACACCCGAACCGGGGTTCCACATAATGATGTTGGCCAAGAAAGAGGAAATGATGGCATCGGTCCTCAAATCGATCTGTGCTCAGCGTTCTGTGGGCAACTGGGAAGCTGTTCGGCTCTCCTAATTAATCCTTGTTCATCTTTCGTAATAGCTACTGTAGGCAGCAAACTGCAGCGGCGTGAGTTAGAGCGTTGCTGTGCAGAAGGCAGCAGTAAAACCAAGCTGTGCTTTGTAGTCCGCTCACCAGCGGTGTCCTCGGCTTCCTGCCCTTGGTGCTGACACCTTAATCTTACAGGACGGGAATTTTCCATCGGATCAAAATAAGAGCGTAACCCCAGGCCTGAAGCTTCCCGGTGATTCAACTGTGTAGAATGGTACCAGATTTCCTAGTTGCTTTCCCCAGGGCTTGCTCCAGTCTCTCACAGACAAATTAATTCTCCCCTTGGGGTAGGGAGAACATGACACTTGGTTGTGTTATGTCCCCAGCACCAGTAACCAGCTTGCTGGGTTTGGAGCTCTGAGAGGGCTGTGGACACGTGTGCTCAGCGCAGGCGGTGAGTCCGAGTCCCTCTGTGCTTCTGCTTCATGGGAGCATAGGATGCTGGAAGGGAGCTGGAAGCCATCAGAGGTTCTGGATTCAGGTCTGGTAGGTTGCTTTTGTTATTTTCACTGATTTAAAAGTAAATTAAAGGATGTGTGTCTATGTTGGAATGCTGAATGTGTCCTGAAAGGTTTGCAAGGCAGGATGGGCTCGGGTTGTGGTGACACATTCTCTTGGTTTTACCTTTCTTCAGGGAACTGACGAAAAAGCTCTGCCTAAGTTGTTTTTCTTCCTGTACAAAAAAAATACTGGATTTGTGCAGGTTTGGGAAAAGGTGTCTCTGTCAGATAAATCAGTGGCGCACAGTGCCAGGCTCATCTTTGCTTCTCAGTGCTCTCGGTGCTCTGGTGTTGCTAGTCCGGGGAATGCACGCACTGGGCTCCCCAGCCCGGCCTCCTGCTCCTGGAGCCTGATTCTGGGCTCGGGCCAGCTTGAAAAAATGTTTCAAAGAGCCACTGCCAAGCTGCTTAGTACGAGCACGGGGCTACGAGTCAGGAATTGGTGCTGTGCACTTCATGTGCGACCTCTGAGGTCTGGCCAAGCCTTGCTGCTGTTGTCCATCTTCTCCGAGAGAGACGGCAGCTCTCCTGCCTTAGGCCACTGTGAGAGACGTGAGAGCTGGGGCAATCGCAGCAATGAAATGGCGTGGCCTCTCTGGCTTGCCCTCTGCCGAGAGGACGGCTTTAGCCCTCTGGCATGGGGCTGTCCACTCTGCTTTTGGGCTAGAAGTGTTTCCTTTCTGTGATAACCTGCTTCTCTGGCAGGACTGTGAAGGCTTTGGGGACTCTCCGGTTCGGGTGTGGGGACAGGACTGGTGCTGCCGCGACACGGAGTGGCAGATGGCTCTGTGTGTGCGTGTGTGCCTGTGTGTGTGCGTGTGTGTATACACCTTTTCTGTGGTTCCTCGGGCTGGGCTGTGCAAGAGCTTAAATAGCAGAAAGTTTGAACAGAAATAACGTGTTCCCATCCAAGCGTACAAAATGCTGAAAAGCAGCCGTTATTCCTGCTTGTCCAGGAACATCGGAGATAAAAGAACTGTGACACTTTTAAAACTGTCAAGAAAAAAATCTGCAGAATGACACTGGCTGAGCCTAGCGTGATTTCAGCTCAGTCATTAGCCAAGAAAGCTTACTAAAATAAAAGACAAAAAAAAATCAGGGATCTGTGTATCAGTGTGCTGCTTGGAAGGTTCTTGGCAGCTGGCTAAACTGTTATATGCAATTTGTGAATGGAATTCATTTCCCCATAATTGTCTATATTTGTATAATGCCTTCAGGCCTGAGCACTGTTCCTGGTGTTAAATCCAACTTTGATAGAGAAGTTTATCACCTGCGCTACCGGAAAAGAGCTTCTCCAGAACACTGCCAGCTTGAGAGGAGATCTCAGGATTTTTTGCGGTGTTTTGGGGCCGTTGGATTTTTTTGTTTTAACAGGATGGCTGTTGTGTCAGTCTCCTAAAGAACACAAGATGCTTTTTTCCCACTTCAGTGGAAATCTGCCCCAAAAACTGCCAGCCATGCAGTAAATTGAATCTTACCCTCTAGATATGCATATGCACAACAGAAATCTGCAGTTATGCCTCGGGTAACACATTTGCAGATACTTTTTTCAGTTCCATTAACCATTTGTCACCACAGATTCTCCTCCTGGCAAAGGACATTCTTCGGTCTTTAGGTTCTGGGATGAGTTTTTAATTTACTGTGATGTCAGCTTCCTCCTCCCTTCGTGGTGATGGTAGTGGTATGTTTTTGGTTAAGGATTCTGGGTTTAATGCTTGCCTCTGAGATCATTGGGCTGGTGTGGTATGATCACAGGCAGAAGCTCTTTCCCCACTTCAAAATTATACACAGGGAATTAAACAAACAAATCTTGCCTGTTCCATGTGGGTGAACGTCATGTTCTGCTTTGAAACTCTTTCCCCACATGGACCAAGTGTTTCCCTACAGCACTGCTGGCTGCCACCACGCTCCAGCACACCAGACCCGCAGGAGAAGCTGTCATCTGCAGCCCCTCGAACCTGTTCTCTGCCTACCAGCAAAGAACAGAGGGATGTAAATATGTATAGCCCACATGTGAAAACTTTTCTTTGACTCTGACATCTCAGTTCATAGCTTGCGTAAGAGCACTGTGGTTGTGTGCTTCTGTGTTCAAATTGAAGTGTCATTGCCTTCTGTAATGCTGTAGGCATGTTTGTAGGTGCTGCTGTGTCTCCAGAGCGGCACATCTTCCCGTTTTCTGCTCCTGGAGAGGAAGGCATGCTGTCATGGGTTGTGTCATCAGGATTTTGCTGTGGTGGTATTCAGTTCCACGCTGCAGCCTTTGCTTTCTGCTAGAAATGGTTCTTTTCAGCTGGTCTAATTAAGCTGACAAATAACTCATGAAGTGTGAGAGACTTTAAAGTCTGCTTGAACTTGTGTTGAGACAGACTCCTTTCTCTTTAGGGAGAGCGTGTGGCCTCTTTTGGGTTCATGAACTCAAGATTTTTGCCTCTTTAAGGAGCTCCAAATACTCATTGTGAGTGTTACTCAAAACTGTGCCAGGACTCCAAACGAAGCCTGCCGCTGGAGGAAGAACATGTAGGAGGCAGCTGTTGACAATATTTTCTTTTCCCTTTTTTTCCTCCCCCCCATCCCCGGCTGTTGTTCGGCTAGCCCCATTTCAGTGTTCATGAAGTGATTGTCTTTTGTCAGGACTTACTCTTTCAGGTTATTAAATTATATTGACCTGGAAGTATGCTTACAAGATACCCTGTGGTCCATACAGCAACACAGGGACAGCCCTAGTTACCTGCACAAGTTCGCGTTGTGCGTTAATTCAATTCATGTGCCCTTTGTTGGAAAATGTGCCCTTGAGGACAGGCTCCAAGTTATCAGGAACCCAAAAGGAACCAGATGTCGCAACGGAGGGAAGACA